>JAOVYX010021615.1:0-44525 GCA_035668315.1 Drosera spatulata
TTGTGTTTGTGTTGTGGGTTTCTAGGGTTTTGAGAAAAAGAAATGGAAGAGATTGAAGTGGCCAACAGGGTTGCTGTTGAGAGTGCTCACAGAGCACTTAATCTAATCCCATATGAGAAAAATGATCACCAAGCACTTGAGTATAGAGATCTGATTTCTCAAGCTGCTGATGCTGTGTGCAAGTTCAAGAGGGTTGTGTCCCTTTTGGGTAAGGGTTTTGGTCATGCTAGAGCAAGAAGGTTGGAGAAAATCCCATCATCATCTTTGCCACATAGCTTGTTCCTTGAGATCAAGGATAATGATCTTTGTTCCAAGTCCCTCTCATTGTTTAACGCTGATTCAGTTCCTGATTTGGACCCAAAAGTTGCAAGTTCTTCCCAATTTTCGCCCAAGTTTGGGGCGAAAAACCCATTGATCGATATCAATATGTGTCCTGATCAGCCTTCCTCATCCCAAGTTGTGCACCAGAAACCCTCACAGTCTATCCAGTTTGTTCAACAGGTGCACCCTTCGGTGCAGGCGCTGTTACATCATCATCAGCAGCAGAATTTGCATAAGATGCAATATCGGCCGCAGCAGCACGAGGGCCAAGGGAAGTGTAATCAGCCTGAGATGGTGTATTCCAGGAGTAACAGTGGTGTTAATTTGAAATTTGATGGTTCGAGTTGTACTCATACCATGTCATCCAATCGGTCCTTTATGTCTTCTTTGAGCCTGGATGGGAGTGTTGCCGGGAGCTCGTTTCAGTTGATGGGCGTGCCTGTGTCGTCGTTTTCTGATCGGACATCGCATCAGTTTAGTGGGAGTTGCTCTATGAAGGGGGGAAACGGTAGTGTGAAGCATGGTGGCAGTGGCAAATGCCATTGTTCGAAGAAAAGGTGATAATCCTATTAACTATTACAATGGACTTGGACGTGTTTATGTTATTCCTCAAGCTGATTCCATGGCTTCTGTGTTGCAGGAAACTGAGGATTAAAAGGTCAATCAAGGTTCCTGCCATAAGTAACAAGGTTGCGGATATTCCTGTCGATGAGTACTCGTGGAGAAAGTATGGACAGAAGCCGATTAAGGGTTCGCCTTATCCTAGGTATGTGTTTCATTTTTTTACTGTTGGAGATGTTGGACCTTCTTATGATGCCATTCGGTTTGTGACTTGTCTCATGTTGTGTTTCTCCTTATTTAGCTGTGGGATTTAATGGTTTTGATGTAGCACCATATCTATTTGTCAGAACATGATGCTTGCTCATCATTTTTGAACTTGACTATGATGTTGTGTTTCTCCTTATTTAGCTGTGGAACATGATGTTTCGTCTTGTTTGCATATTGCTCATCAAACCAGCTTGGCTCATAACTTTGTTGCATTAGCTAGAATTTGAACTGTTATCATCAACATGGCATTCAGGTGCTCAAATCAGCTGAACTTCCACGAAAATGAAAGTTCTCTGCTTTGTGATATCAGATGGCTGGGGAATTGACTATTCACTTCAATCCCCCTTTCTTAGCATCTCCATTTCCAGTGTCCTTCATGTTGAGATGCACATTGTTCCCACGGAAATGAAAGCTATCTGCTTTGTGATATCAGATGTTTGGGGAATTGACTATTCACTTCAATCCCCCTTTCTTAGCATCTCCATTTCCAGTTTCCTTCATATTGAGATGCACATTGTTTTTCGGCATGCACCTCGATTTCTTGATCCTTGTTTTCGTAACCTGATTCGCTATGATCAACTACTGCAGGGGATACTACAAGTGTAGCACAGTGAGAGGCTGTCCGGCAAGGAAGCATGTCGAGAGGTGTGTGGATGATCCGTCAATGCTAATTGTCACCTACGAGGGTGAGCATAACCATTCTAGATTAATTTCGTCTAGTTCTGTTCAGACTTGAAACATATGGATTGTCCGAAGTCCTGTTGTTGATGCTGTTTTGTATATGGGTTGGCTAATTAACTCTTAGGAATCATCTTATTTTGGGATGAGTTCAGCATGTTTTCATATTATGGTTCAGCTTTTGGGTTTCGGGTTAGGTTTATGCCATAGTCCATAGTTCATAGGAAATTGCTGTCATACTGGCCATCGGATTGTCGATCATAGTAATGTTATTTTATGTTTCCTGATATCTGCTAAAGCATGATTTCTGCTTAGTGGTCCGACATACTCGTATAGTTCAAATCTTTGTCGAACATGAGATTGTGCCTAGTACGAAATCTCTTTGTAGAAGAGGAACTTCATAGATTTGCCGCTCTTGTCGACTCATCTATATACTAGCGAGCATTACTCTCGTAAGTTAGATTGCACGTCATGGTGAAGATCTAGACTAGTAAGTTTGATAGCATGGACCAAAATCATAGAAAATTTGCATTAGACTAAAATTTTGTCTATTTATGTGAAGTTATGAGATTTTTTACCTCTGTTTCTGGGAAAGATGGAGGTGGTTACAAAATTGACGAAGTTGAACCTAAGATCTCATCTACTTTGCTATGTTCACCTGAAAGGTAGTCTCATTACTTGATATTTGTTGATTACCTTGGTGATGCTTTATTTTTTTGTATGCTTATTCTGCATGTGATTGGTCGGGTAAAGATGATTATTAGTAGAGTATACAATCTTCTTTTATATGGAAGTTGTGTTATAAAAGTGTCTCGGACCCGTGATCATGATGGTGATAAATTATTATGACAAGTCGAGGATTAAACGAAAAAGTGAGTTATGTGTTCATTACATAATAGGTCAACTGCTTAAGTTATTACATTCACATAAAGCCTACAAATGCTATAAAAAGAGAGTATCCAAAAGTTGCTTATATCACATAGTGGACTTGAATTGTCATCTCGATTGATATATGGATTTTCTGCTAGTAGATATCATGATAACAAAGCTCAACTGTATAGATCAAGATGAAAAATTTGATGTTGGAAAGAAAGATGAGATGTAGTTGTTCAAAATAAAGTTGATGAGTGGAGGCAAAATTGATCAGCTAGCTTGAATGAAAATAATAATGGAAAAATGAGGCTGAGTTTGATGCAGTCAGTATCATAGCATAAAAAATTCTTTCAACATAATGGATTGGTGTCTTCAGTTATTATGATTAGTTTTGAGATTTTTAAAAATTTTCAAAACCAGTGACCTGTATCTTCACAATTAGGACGATGTTTTTCAAAATCAGAGTTGCTTTAGATTTTCGACTGGCTTAAAATCAATCTCGATTGATATTTTAGTTATTATGATTAGTTTTGATATTCGTGAGAAACTTCAAATCCAGTGACTAGAATTTTCACAACTAGAATAATTTTGTTTGAAATCAGTTGTTATAGCTTATCGACTGACTTAAAATCAACTCTGAAAGTCAGAATTAATAAACTATGAAAACTTTTTAAATGAATAATTGAGATTGTAAAATAATTAAGATTGAATATGGCTTTGAGCCATAGTACCTTTAATCAATAATTTTCAATCAGTTGTTATAGCTTATCGACTGACTTAAAATCAACTCTGAAAGTCAGAATTAATAAACTATGAAAACTTTTTAAATGAATAATTGAGATTGTAAAATAATTAAGATTGAATATGGCTTTGAGCCATAGTACCTTTAATCAATAATTTTCAATCAGTTTAATTTTATAAAATAAAAAAAAATATTTTGTTGTTTTATCGGTACCCTAGCATTTACAGCTCGGAGTGCTATTCAAAGGTAAGATCAAAACATGTTTCATTTTCTGCTCAATACCATGGTTATGTAACATGAATTCCGTTTATTTCATAATTTTAATAGTATCTTTATAAAACTACGAAAATGAAGATGGTCTTGTAAAATTAAAACCACTACTCTATTGCACTATAACTTGATTATTTATAAAAATGAGGCTGATGATGAATTATACCATATTTCCAGATCTTCAAGTACTTTCGCTTTATCTTCATCTCACATTAGTGATCATATAATTGAGAAGAGATGAAGAGGGGACTTGCTTGATAGACAAGATACTGGTTAAGTTTTAGGATTTCTATTCTAACCGTTACGAGATAGACAAACATATTCCCCTGCCATTAGTTTTATCTTCAGTTCTCATAGCAAATTTAAACAGCTAGTTACATCGTTGGCTGCCAAGTTGTGATTTTACTGAGCTAAACATTCGCAATGTATCGTAAGATTCAGAACGTCACAACTCTTATACTAACATGGTAAATATCCGATCAAACTTGGATGAATCACGAATATGGATTTGATTCAAGTTCATATTTCGTCTCCATACCAACTTCGTTTCCCTTTCGGTCCAGTCGGCCCTTCCTCGCCTAACACTTCAGCTGGCAAGCTCTTAATAAAGTTCCTGAAAGCAGTCTTAAGCTTCCCAGGCAACAACTTCGCGATGTTCTCAATCTCATTGTCGATATCGTAGCTAATCTTGGGTCCCCATTCCCTCATGTAGTTAACCCAAGGCGGTTCCACGACACCTAAGTAATCCGCGGAGATAACTTGATATCTAACGCCGGTGTCCATAAACATATTGCTGACTGCACTGTCATTTCTTATCCCTATAAACTCGTTGCCCTGCATTACTGTCCCTGCTTTCGGGTAACTAGCATGACCATTTAGGGACGAGTAGGCAACCGGTTTGTTCCCGTTTTGGAACTCGAGAGTTGAAGCAAATACCCACTGGCCACCACTGTGTTCAGCGAAGTACATGCTTCTTAGTACACCGTCGAAGTTGCTGATCCTTAATGTGACGTGCTCCCAGTCGCCTACGTGCTCTCCTATCTTGCCTAGCGACAAGGACTTGATGAACCCGATCTTGGCTCTCGCCGGTCCATTGAATGGGTAGAAGACCCAAATGGCTATGTCCGTGTAGGTGCCTCCAAGCATAGGCTTTACATGGAAGTATGTACCCGCGGTACCAAGATTTCCTTTCTTGACCCTCTCTTTGGCATTGGTGTCTACTGGGAGGTCGATCCAATACAAACCATCATTAGAACCGCCTTGGGGAAGGTTTGAGCCATCTGGGTTTATAGCGACAGGGTTGGACTCGTCGCCTTTCTTGTACAGCAATGCGCCGTTAGTGAAAAACCAGCTCACAGTTGAAGGAAGGTACTCTTCTGATGGGTGAAAATAGATCCATGGAGAATAGGTTCGGATCAATGCCTCGACTTGCTCATAGTTTGGCATTAAAGATAAGTTGAATTTCACATTCTTTAAGCAAGATAGAGGAGTCACACTTGTGCTACTACTACTAGCTTGAGCCACGAATGTACCAATGCCGATGCCCATGTCTTGAATGCCTCGATTGATAGGCATCGAGCTAAGTATGTTGATACCATCGGAGTCCGACCCCCACATCCAATCATCAGCCTCGCATTGATCCGTATAATCCGATCTGATGCATCTAGTTGCATCAAGAGAAGGCTTTCCTGGTGTTGTGGTAACGACATAGCCTACTGGATTATATCCAGCAGGCGGCATAGGAAGCCAGATATATGCAGGGGAAGTCTGCTTGATGTTCAAGGACTGACTGCTCCATATCAGAGTGTAATCAACTGGGCTCTTCAGTGCTGCATTGGAGGCGGCATTGGTAACATCTTTTGCGACGAGAATGGAGCCGAATAGAGGTGCATTGTTTGCCTGCGCATAGCATCCTAATGAAAAGAATCCGGATGGAATCGGTGAAGGCTCGAAAATGGTGACCCCTTGACCGTTCAGGCCACCTTCGGACGTTGCCCAGATCTTGTTGAATGTTGTGATCTCTGTTACTTGTAAGTCTCCTAGGTCAATAGTCCCGGTTCCGAAGCCTGTGCCTAAAGTTACCAATAACCAAACAATAAGTTCCCGTCAGCTGAAATGCATAAAACAATGCCAGTGACAAAGCTTGTGACCTGAGTGTCTGACCAAGCGAACGTTGTCATTCTAATGAATACCATCTGATCAAGATGTTCATGAAGTGTGATGGTAAGAATTCAGTTGCCTATTCCCTTGTTGAAAAATGCCCAAAAATTACTACCATAGATATTTTTAAAAAAAGTTTGGACTAACTGGGAATGAACGTGGACACGTGTCCACATCCTGACCGTTGGATCCTAGAACAAGTTCAAAAGAAAAAGCCTCACGCATGAAGCAAGATCAAGTGATCAGAAAATAAACAGAATGGAGAATATGGTCATATTCTTGCACCTGGTGGCCAAACAGGTAAAGGAGAAGGCAACTTGAATGCTGCATCAATGGGCAACGAAGACATCTCCCTCTTCTTCGACAACTCCGGCTGCAACTTCGACGACGACGAAGGAGATTGATGAAGAGCAATGCAATTACCCATTGTTGATAAATGGAACAGAACAGGAAACGAGGAGGAGATGAAGAATATAAGCAAGTTCAGGAATCTGAATTGCAGCATATTCTAAATGCGTAGTCTATGTTGGTTGCAAGCAAAGGAGATACTGATACTCCACGTATTGATGATCAAAACATAAATGCAACAGAAAATGGCATGTGGTGTTAGGTATTTTTTGGTGGGGATAAAGTGGATGATATGCTGATCGATGGGGCCTTTTTGGTGATGTTTGTTTGTTTGTGGCGTGCAAGGGATTTGTATGGGCCTTTTGTGATATGTTTAGGATTTTTGTAATCGTAGGCTGAAAAGGTTGTTTGCTCGAACAACCACCCGATCTTGATGATAATAGGATCTCGAGTTGAACCTTGTGAATCTAATTAAAAAGATTGTGAGAGTTTAAGGTTTGATGCATCTATGGATGTCCGACATGACTCGATTTCAGAGTGATTTAGATTCGACGTGGTTTTCGGAGTCTAAAAATAGGAGGTGGTCTCTCCCTCCTAGCAATGTAGGATAAGGTACTGTATCATTGAAAATAGGAGCCTAATCAACGAAATTTCGTCATAACCTTAAAGTTTCTAGCTCGAATAATGAGTGATTAATGCACAGATACTACATCTGATATGCTGAAACTCATGGTCTCTACTCACACCATTCAAATACTACATAAAGCGCAAAAAACCTCCGCCACACCCGCTTATCATACACCAGAGTACTAACCCAAGTTCCTTGTGTTATTCATCAAGCATAGCGCAAAGGACGCCATAGAATTCTCAATACCAGAATCATAAATAGAACATGAAAACCGAAAACATATCCAATTTGAACGTTGATGATACAAGCTCATGGCCACTCAATTTTCATATCCTGTAACATAACTCTTCCCAGCTAATATAACTTAACATAATATACACAACTCGATCACGCGCCATTCAACACCTGATATAAGGGCCAGCAAGGAAGCAATCAGAGTCCGAAAGCGAAAACGGAGGAAGTAAAAGAAGAGGAGAAGTGTACATTTGCTTCTTTTTGTATAATCTTCGCCTCCCCTCAAAAAGGGTCCTAATGCTGCTATGAAGTTCAAAGGCAAATATAATCAACCAAGGCAACCCGTTTCCGCTTAGTAACTTCAACAGAAACCTACATGATCACGATTCAACAGCAATGTCTGTCATCGTCTCCTCCGTCATACTTTGAGAAACTTCCTTTGCCTGATTTTGGCACTCCTTCACTTTCCGAGATCCATTAGC
Source organism: Drosera spatulata (assembly GCA_035668315.1). NCBI lineage: Eukaryota > Viridiplantae > Streptophyta > Magnoliopsida > Caryophyllales > Droseraceae > Drosera > Drosera spatulata. The sequence continues at coordinate 7,565 of JAOVYX010021615.1, forward strand.
ACTCTGTTGACGTGAAAGATCCTTCTTCTTGGGAGTTCCGGAGGGAGTGTAGCTATCCTTGTTGAGATTGCCCAGGCTGTGCCGAAGTGCTCTTGAACAGGCAGCCTTGTCTTGTTCGGGAGAAGATTTGATGACATCACTGCAGCTCTTTCTGCGCCCAATGTTGGGCGATTTGGCACGAGTTGTAGGAAGCTATCACAAAATAAGATCATTAGATGTTTGTGCACAACGAAATTTGAACCATGATGTGATCCTACACTGGGTAATTGTATACCACACCCAAAAAGAAAAAGAAAAAAATGGAAGAAGAGGAGTGCAATGATGTGTGAATAATATTCAATTTGAGCAGTTTGGCCGAAAACTGAAAGCTTAAGTGTCCTGAAACGTGCTTGTGGTAAAAAGCGTTTGCTATGACAAGCAACAAACTCGAGGCATTTTACCATGTGCTTGAAATTTCAGCAGCGTTTATTCCTTTGTATGGTATCAGAACGCATGACGCTAAGTGTAATGAGTTTCAATCCTATTGTCATCATGTATTTAGCACATTCTGAAGAGAGGTCAGACATTCTTCACGCTATAAGACATCCTACGTTTAGAATATTATTCATATGGCTCCAGTCTACAAGATGGAACTATATTATTCCATTAAGTATTAACTTGACAATCATGTTTAATGAGTTTGGGAGATCAAATACCCCAGGCGAGTACCTTCTTAAGTTCTTTCTTGGGTGGGGGAGGCTCATAGTAGAAACTTGGGACTGGATTCGCACGTACAACCATAGACTTCCGCAGCTGCTTTATCGCTGCTTCCTCCTCTTCCTAGACAGCAGTAAATCCCTGAAGTTAGACGCATAGAGACAAAAGATTGAACAGAGTTGATGTAATTTTCCATCCACATACGCAACACACCTTGGTCCTTGCTTCATACTCACACTTCTCTGCCTCCAAGGCACGGTGTTTCTCCTCCAGTTTTGAATAGAACTAGATAACGAATAATTCACAAACCATTTGTTGATTGCAAAAATGCGAGCAAACTTAAAGCTGGAATGATACACCTAAAGAAATGTCATCGATTCTCACCTCCTTCCGCTTCTCCAAGCGCTCATCTACTTTAAATGTTGGAGCAACAGCAACAGTAACCTTTGATCTATTTGTCTTAGCGGAACCAGCAGTACTACGTATGGTTAAGGATGACTCCCACGTTTTCAATTAAACAATCATACACTTTGGACAAACGACCAAGGACAACTAAAAAGGATACGATGAAGACAAAGACCAATTATCATCCTCATCCAAGAGCTTCTTTGGCACAAACGGAGAGTTCGACTGCAGTAACAGCATCAGCATCATATAAGCGAAATGCATGCAACAAGGCTACTCATCCTATTCTAGACAGCATTGCTGGAATGTACAAATCACAATCCCAAATAAAACCAACCTCATAGAAAGCCAGTGTCAAAGGCTATGAGCAGAGCAAGTGAAACACTCAAGCGGCGAAATATGATAATTCTTTATAAACTATAAAGTATAAGCAGTTACAGCCTCCAGAGAAATTTTCCCACAACTAGTTGAAAAGAAGAAACATAGGCCGTGCGGTTTTGGCATAACTTCACTGGATTTGGCAGCATATTCATTGCCAGAGAAAACCACGCAAACTCAAATGCCAATAAAATGAGCAATCTCTCAAAGACCTAATAAGACTTGACTTGGAGACTTCAATTTCACCCAATTTCTGCAAGAGTGCAGAGTTATCAGCTTTTTCCTTTTCTTTTCTTTTCTTTTTCCTTTTTCTTTTTCTTTTTTTTTTGGAAAGAATTTACCAGTTTTCTTATCAGTAAAAATGCAACGTTAGTTCTATCAAAAAAACAAAAAAACAAAAAAACAGCAATGTTAGCTAAACAGAAGTCTTGCAATTATCGCGCACAAGTGATTTGATCCATAAACCTCATATGACTATTACTGCTGCATCATACTGATACTGCCGTCTGCCAATGAGCTTCTAGAAAATCATCGACAAAGAACACGAACCAAACAATATGGCAACCAATAAAACATTTCCCGGACTCTAGGGCTTCCCCATGGAGGTAGGTTTCACAGCTGAACTTAGAATGCTGGAACAGGGAGAGAGCACACGCTTAATTTACCTGAGATTTATTCTTGGATGTGGGTGATGTCGCACCATTTGGAAAACAATCATCAGAAACAGGGTCTTTGGTGACAACTGGGCTCACACATGCATGATTCTCATTCTCAACATCCATAGGTTTTTGAACAGAGTGCCCGGTCTTCCCATTTTCAACATTATCCGGCACCATCGCAGGTTTATGAGGCGAGTTTGGATTTTGGTCTTCAAGATTAGCTGACTTCTCGTCATGCTTCTCGGCTGCGGCATTTTGCAAGTTAAATACGCTAATGTCCAAATCTTCGTAATAGATTTCAATGCTCGGGAGTATGTAATACCTTCATTCACCTGGTCCTTAGATTCAGTGGTCACTGCTGATATACTAGAATTAGTACCATGATCTGCACCATGAGAAGCACCATTTGCCTTCGTCTTTATGATAGAGGACTTGTGCTCCACGTGTACACCAGTAACTTCTCTTACCATCACGCTGCAGAAAGATAAACAAATGAGCATGTGGATAAAAAGTTTCATCTTAACATCACGGAAGCCAAAACAAGCACATTGTATAGCTTAAAAACTAAAAACTAAAAATTATGCATATTGAAGGGACAGCATCCAGCGAGTGGATTATCGGCAAGAGAACCACAATGGGTTTTCTCAGATCAACAGCTTTTTCGCAAACCAACCAGTGTAAAAATAATACCAATATGTCAGATCCAGAAGAAACCACTTGTATGTCGTGCGATACTGTGTCACTCAAATTGCTCATGGCAGACATGAAGAGAGGATCATCGTGTCATGATCTCATCCAAATTATAACAAAGATTGTCAACCATCTTCAGCGTCAATCGCTGTTCATACATAAGTCTAGATTTCACTTCACTAAGAAGAATCAACAGGTCTCCTAACTCTTATTCAATATGAAAATAAGTAACACATGATCATATAATAGCACAAACCTGCACACAGATGAAACCAAAAAAGCATACCCTTCGAACCCAGGTTCCGTGAAAACTAGGAAGCGGGAACAAAAGAGAAAGACAATGGAGATGCCTCAATAATCACAAGAAAACTATCATGGGCTTATCCATTTTCCCCATGCTTTCCCACGTTGTATAAAAACGACACTGAAATTCAGGAAACTGAATACAAGAACTGAAAGCAATAATAGAAAAACATACACAACACAGAATCATATGGGATGGGAATAATCAACAGAAAGCTGCAAAAGATAACAACCACCCTCACCAAAATGGGAATCCCAAAATCCCACGCAACTTAGAAGCAACTAACATCAATGACAAGGAAAAAAAGAAGTGAGAATCAGAAAAGCAAACCAGAGAACCTAAGTCCACAACGACCCACAGTTTAAAAGGATATGCTACGGGTTTGGGATGTAAATAAACCGATGTTATTGTCAAAAGTTTTGAGGACTTATTTTAAAATACACTATTATGTTTAGAAATTCCCACAATAAAGACACGATTAACAACAATCCAGATGATCCCATCATGATGATATTGATGAAAATAAGATGTATATAGTCTTACACCAACTACAAACAATGAAGGTGCTATTTCCTGATTTCCTCGTGAAGAACACGAAGCACGGTTAAAAAACATAAAATTTCTACAACATAGAATATGGTTAAACATGATATTTCAAGAACAGTTACCAGGTACGCTCTACTTACCAAAAGCTTCTATGGCACGAAACAATGTCTAGGACAAAAATTCTGTCAATTTCTCCTTGCAAATTCTAACCTACTCACTTTTATGCGAAAATGATAAGAATTTAAAAATGACAATTGATATTTCCAACACATTGATACTTCTACAGTCACTCACATAACTTTCTTACGAAAATGCGCTCTGTAACACATTGTCTTGCACATATTATTATTAACCCCTGAAAGAATCAAATAATTATCTGAAACTATAATTCCACAACCGAATCCAAACAAAAACAAAATCTCTAACATAAACACCGCACACGACCAACAACAATAGACCAAGTCTTTACTGTATGATACTCCCTCAGTCTCATAATAAGGACACTTGTTTTTTTTGATGTCACATAATAATTACAACACCATCCTATTTGAAAAGTTTTTTTGTTTAAAAAAGACTCGGTTTACAGTATACTTATTATTTCCTCCCACAACTGTTATAGATCATAAAAAAAAAATTCCTCCCAAAATTCAAGACACCTAGAATCTCATGTCGGTCAATTTATTCCATACGGATGAAATATATCATAGGGACTAAATGGATACGACATCATTTCCACGTAACACAGAAAAAATTCCGCCTCTCTCGAAATTCATAAAACAGAAAACGAAATCGAACATCAAAAACCAATTCCTCGTCTCTTGCAACGAAATTCAGAATCCGAATCTCAAGTCAACCATTTCGCATCGAATCGACGACTAAGTCAAACTCAAACAACTCAACAAACAAAAACCACGCACATAAAGAGATTGCAAAACGGATCCTCAAATTGCGACGACGACGATTCACAATGCAGCTAAATTGACGAATCAAATTCACCTCAAAAAAAATGGGAAAAAAAAATGGAGAGAAATTGAACAGTTAAATCGCTTACAAATTCGAGGAATTTTTTCGGATCTTCGGATTCTCTCTCTGATTTCTGATGCTCCTGATTTTTAATTTTGGTTTTTTGGGTTTATTTTCAGGGAGTTTTAATTAATTTTGTTTTTGTTGGAAAAAAAAAAGAGGACGGGAAAATGGGAGATTTGTGAGAGGGGTGTTTTTTGGGGGTTAATTTTTATTTTGTGAAGCTGTGGCGTTGTTGGCTATTTATAGTCGAATGGGTTGGATTCGTTTTTTACGGTGTTGAATTGAACTGTCAAAACCTCGAGTTTATATAGTCATATACAGAAAAATGAGATCGTACACGTTGATGAAGCAGGTTGTAAAATTTGAAAGGGTGCGCATTCATGCTGCAACAGTTAATATATTATTATAATATTATAGATTAAAAAATTATATTTTAATTTATTAAATATATATTTTACAGTTATAAAATATATTAAAACATGATTGTATATATCCGTCAACTCACAATATAAAATTTTCAATTTACAGGAGTTGTAACACAGATCATTTTTCGAATTTGAAAATAAAGCCTTTTTTATCATGTAAAATTCTTTTTGATATCAATCCCAAATTAAATAAAACAGATTGATTTTACATGAATTTTTATGCTTATGCTGAATTTTAATTGATTTTAATATAAAACCATTATTTTTAGGATGATTGTGTATTTATTGTAACAGAGCTAACAGAGTGTACTTAACAATATTGATATTTTTTATATTAAATCGTTATCAAATTAGATATATTACATAGGTTTTCCCCAAGACTACAAAAGAATAAAAAAAAATTCCTAACTCATACAAGTCGGAAAAAAAATCCCTTTTCAATATAATTTCTAGTTATTCCCAAACCTACACAAAACAATGAAAAAAACCAAGACGTGGTGAAACGACGAAGCGTAGTTCAATCAATCAAAATCCGAATCCAACTCAAACCTTCTTTCAATCCAAATCCACACTTGAATTCAATTCTATTCTTCAATAGCGAACGACGCTCTGTTTCAACAATAAAATCAACTGGCCCCACAGACCAACACTAGTCCTTTCAGTGCGCTTTGACCTCACTCGCACACACCCTGAGAAACTTCCCAAGAGGTCACCCATCCCAACATTACTCCACGTTAAGCACGTTTAATTGCGGAGTTCTAAAGTGATGAGTTACCGAAAAGAAAGGTGCACCTTGTTGGTATAGGTACTACTATCAAATCATTTAAGCATTTCCTTGGGGTATTACATACACTCCCACTTAAAGAACGCAACGCCCTCGTTGCGACTTCAAGCACGACACACAGCCCCAGAACCTTCCCCCACTAGGCGGCTGACCTGGACCTCTTGTCCACAGGTCCAGCACACGGTCGTAGGGTTGCTCTGATACCATACTGTAACGCCCCGATCAAAGTTTTGCTACCGGGTCATCACCAAGAATCGCTCGCCAGGCTGACAACTGGCCCCACAAACCAACACTAGTCCTTTCAGTGAGGTTTGGCCTCACTCGCACACACCCTGGGAAACTTCCCAAGAGGTCACCCATCCCAACATTACTCCACGTTAAGCACGCTTAACTACGGAGTTCAAAAGTGATGGGCTACCGAAAAGGAAAGTGCACCTTGTTGGTATAGGTAGTACTATCAAACCATTTAAGCATTTCCTTGGGGTATTACAACAGTAGCATTGTTTGGATTAGTATAGACGCACTATTTAAAATAGTATCAGACACACTGTTTGGAATAGTCCAATCATAATGTTTCAAACAGTGCGCTGAAGACTCCACTGGATGTTCATACATCGAAGCAGTAATCTCATCTCATCTCTTCGATTTCTCCCCAATTCGATCGATCTCCATTGCACTCGATCTCGCCCAAAACTACTCCACACTCTCAATCGGCGAGATTTATGATATCAATTCGAAATTTGATCGATTGTTTTTTAATCGAATCGAATTGAAACAATCGAATCAATCGATGATGACGATGACGAGTACGAACAGAGATCTTTGTTGATCATAATTATTTTCTCGGTCTAGAATGAGAAATTTGTTATAAAAAAAACTTGGTTTTGTTGATCGATATTGAAAAAAGAAACAGTTAACAAAAGAATGCGCGTTTGTTTTGAAAAAATTTGAAATTGTATTGAAAGGAGATTATTTTAGCGTGTTGAATGATTTATAAAATATTTATAAAACCTGTATCCTACGAGAATTTTTTTATATATTTTAAAACGACTCAAATAAAAAAATGTTATAAATAATATGGGATTAAGGGAGTAATGTTTTCAAAACGGTGTGAGATTGAGATATCACATGCTCTTGCTTGCTTGGTACAATGTATGTAACAGTGACTGCAGTCACGACTATCCTTTTATCATAACGACATTGCCACTGAGTTAATTTCCAAAATCAAGGTAAATAAATTTAGGATGAATTATCTAAACATATAAAAATAAAAATAAAATCAAAAAGATACATAAAGAATCAATATTCCAAAAATATACAATTCATCCATATCATTTAAATCCTTAACCCTATTCTCATCTCCATCTCAACCCCTACCATCACCCAACCGACGTCAGAATCTTCGTCGGAATCAGGCTACGTCGTTGGAATCTTCGTCAAAATTTGGATGAAATATGAAACGTCGTCAGAATTTTCGTCGGAATCCGACTACATCGTCGGAATATGAAATAAAACGCCTGAATAAAATAAAAAAAGAGTACATGATAAAAATGAAAATAACCGGCAGTACAAAAATTAAACAGAACGACAGTGCAAAAATAAAACAGATCTGCTTTGTTTCAAAATAGAGTGCTTGTTCTGACGTTCTGTTTTGAAACAGAGCACATAAACAAATGAAACAGAGTGTATGCACAAATGAAACAGAGCATATGAACAAATAAAACAGAACTCATGAATAAAAAATACTAATATAATATTAATACGAGATTATGCACCATCAGATCTCAACATTATCCAAAAAATAAAATAGAGCATATGAACAAATGAAACAGAACGTATTTACAAAAATGAAATAAAACGTATGTTATCGAATAAAACAGAACGTATGTTTGAAAAAAAAAAAAAAAAAAACAGAGCCAAGTGAAATGCAAGAATGAATTACCTTCCCAAGATTGAATCATCAGCCGATGCAGGGGAATCCTCCTTTTCTGCTGTCTTGATCAGAAACTCTGTTAGTTCTTTGATTTTCGCAGCTTCAAGGAAAGCCTTGGCTAACTTCACATATGTTCTTTCCGTCGGTTGGAGAATGCCACGCTCGGTCGCTATCATATCCTCTTGCTTCTGCAACCTTGTCAACATAGAGCCGAGCATTTCCCAAGCTTCAGCTTCCAGTTGTACAAAGTTTCTGTCTTTCGAGAAATCATCGAACGAAATGAAATGGCTCATAGTGCTCTCAAGTTTCTCATCATGGGCCGACCCTGAATTTGAAGAAACTTGTTTCGAAGGTGATGCATTCTTGTTTTCAACAGAATTAAAATTGAGCTTCAGTACAACAAGAGAATTCTGTGCCGATGGAGTGGTCGGAGAATGAGGCGGCGGCGGAGTGGTAGGAGAATGAGCGGCGGTGGAGCTGAGGACGGTAGCGATGTCGGTCTAGGTGAGGAAGATGGCAATGCAAAAAGGGTTGAGGAGGAGGGGGAGAGAGCAGGGAATTGGAACAAATTATATGTTTTTCGTGTGAATTTTTTTTTGAATATTTTTGAATTTTTGTATGTTATGATCATTTATTGATGAATTTATTATAAAAATATTATCATCATAAAATTATTTTTATAATTGAGCATAACTATCTATTATGATTTTTTTCCCATTAATTTGAGCAGCAACTAATAATGTCAAATCGACTTATTAGTCCTCTCATTTCATCCATGAGCCATAAAAAAGATTTTTAGAAGAAAAAGTGTAACTAACATTATTACAACAAGGAAAAGTATTAACTAGTCAAAGAAGTTGAAACAGATAAAGATATGGATTAGATTTTTCTAGTCTCCTTTTAGCGTCAGTCCACAAATATGCTCTTAGAAACACTAAAGTTCAAGAAATGAGTGAGTAGAGTTGGGTGAGCCAATCTTTCATGGTTTCATAGGTTTCTTTTTCCCTATGTCAAAAGTGATTTTGATCTTTTGTCAGTTTATGCATGATTGTGCTGGCCAAGAAACATAGGTGAATAGAGCATAAAGAAAAGAAATTTTCTCTATATCATATAAAATATATTATTTTAATTTTTGATATTATTTAATAAATATTTTGACGAGTTTCGTTTTATCATTTCATAAAATAAAAATGAATAATTTTTTAATCCTAATTACATTATATAATAAAAAATTTCATTAATATCTTATGAAAATTTTATAAAAAATCATTTTAATATATATGCAGGTCAAATAGTTGTACTCCCTTGGAAATATTGGACCGACCCACTTTAAAATCCTAGCAGCTTTAACTAAATTATTGGTACATGAGAAAGTCAAGAAATGTATATCCCAACCCACTTGCATTTAAAATCTTGGCAATATTGCTTTCCTTGTGTACATGGTTTTTGTACATAATGAGATGTCTCTCTCATAGAGCATTGTTGGTCTATTCATCATATATGTTGTTCTCAAATGTGGGGATATAAGCACAGCATCTTCATTACTTTGAGCATAATTGTACTCAACGTAATGGTCAGAGGTCAAAAACAATAATCCAGATGCTCTAATTAGGGTTAGAAAGAAAAGAAAATGAACATATCCATATAATTCTGTCAGGTACAGTGTATTAGAAGGGACGTCTGTAAGATAGAATGATATACATAGATTTTATTCCTATTTTTATATATAAAGGTCGTTTTCGGATACCCTCAGGTGTCGAATTTATGTAAAAGAAATTTATCCACATAATCCCGTTAAGTGCGATGTGTAGACATCTCTGTAAGATAAAATGATATGCGTAGATCTTATCTCAATTTTTAATATAGAAAGGTTGTTTACTAATATCTTCGAATGTCAAATTTCTGACCTCACGATTGTGACGAAAACGATTTATCATTAATCCAACTTCACTTGACAGATACTGTAATTAGGGTCGATGAATGAAAATAATGAAAAGTTCCTAGATTTATTGCTAGTGTAGACATAAATTGTTTCGAGGGTAACAATAACTCAGATGCTCTCGTTTGGTAGTATAATTGTTCGAGGGTAACAACAACGGATCAAGATGCTACTATCATGGACACTACTTTACTAATGTTATAGACCATAGACAGATTGTTTCTCGAATAATGATTCGAGCATAAAGAAATATAATTTTCATTTTAAAAAATAATCGGCAATAAAAGAAATGACTAATGAACCGGGTATAATATTTCTTAAATGTAGGTTTCTCTGAACTCACATGTGTAACTATTTTGGAGATATTAATAAAAACTCCGAATGCATGGGTCATACGTCGATCATATATATGAACCCAAATGATGAGGATAATGACCGAATCAATTATGAACGATATCAACTATTATCGAAATTAGATGTCTTAACGAATTTAGCTGATTGTTAAGACTTATACATCTCTTTGATACATGGCAATATGTCTACCAAAATTTGATAAATGAACGAGATCAACTATTATCGAAATTAGATGTCGTAACGAATTTAGCTGTTTGTTAAGACTTGTACATCTCTTTTTTTCCTTTTCCTTTTTTTTTTGAAAAGGACTTATACATTTCTTTGATAAATGACAATCTGTTTACCAAAAATTGATTAATTTCTTTTCATCCACATAACGTGAGAGGAGCCAGTGTGACAAATAAAAATTCAAAGGCCCCATTGAATATGTCCCCGTGAGATGCGTGCAAAGAATAATTCAATGTATAATAATAATGCCGATGTTGAGAGCTCCTGCTTGGAGCTCCAATTATTTCATTCACATTTCTAAATCCCTTGACATTGATTTCATAATCATCAATAATCATAGCTTTGAGTTTCAACTCGATCCTTATTGAGACACTCATATTGGAATTTTGGGAGATTCGATCCAAAGCTATATATTCCCTTAGTCTCATGAAAAGTACAAAATTTTGATTTATGACATTATTTCGTATATATTTTAATGTGTTTGTTCTTAAATCAAATAATATTCGTCTTTGACCAAAAAAAAAAAAAAGTATTCCTCATTCCGCAACCTTCACTATATGAAAATACATAACTTATATTATGAGTTATGTTTCATAATAGATTTATAAAAATAATATTAGATCATCCTATAATAAGGGTTCATTCACCTTAATAAATACGCACACATAGTCAAACTGTTGTGTTTTTATAGCATGGAGAGAATATAATATAGCCGAGAGCTTTTATTCTTTGGAGTGGAACGATATTCGTGTATGTGATAAGATCTGCAATTAGTTCCTTAGTAGAAATGATTTTTGAACATTATATAAGATCATCTGTTATTGATTCGAATGAGCCAGTATGAATAAATCTAAAATGATTAACAAAAGAATTATCTATACATGATTTATACGAAAGGTTTCAAAAAATCTGTGTAATGATATTAGTGCGTTTAATAGTAGATAAACGGTTGAGATACATAAAAAACTGACAAGAAACAGACAAAGGGAAATCAAAGTGGGATCATACTGGATCTTGGAACTCCAGTGATACATTTTTGTAGGCTGTTGATGATTTCCCGTTGTGTTAGTCCAAACATATACTAGATGTTGCCCATGACTAAAAGGTAATGTCACAATCAAAGAGACAAAAGAGGTTGCACGAGGGCATTGACGTATTTGTGTCAACCAAAACAGCCAATCAAGTCAGTGGAATGGTTCTTGGAACACTTTTTACACTTACGTTACGGTGACTGTCATTGGAGCACCGTTGTTATTAAACCATTGAGATTCAATTCAAAATCAATTGATAATAAATATAATTATTTAAGATTTATATAATATAGGGAAAATTGTTTATGTTATGAAAATAGTCAAATAATTATTACGAAGTAATCTTCATTATTAACGATTGATCCCATTTTTAATTTTTTTTTGATTTTATAAAAAAAATGAGTGGTGAAGATTATTCCGTAAAACATAATTAGTTGTTTTTTACAACACAAACACTAACCCGATATATATATATATATATATCCATAATATTATTGCCTATATGATATGGGTGAACTTAACACTTGTAATGGTCGCAACTTCAGTATACACAATCAACTATAAGATCACTTTTTCAAAATATATAATTACATTCAAAATTTAAAATTTTAAAATTTATTATTTTTAAATCAAATATTGATTTTTTTAAGATGACGTCGCCACCATGATACATCTGTCATCATCGATGACCCCGTCACCACGATATTAACCGTCACCACGATATTAGGATGACGTACTGATTGTTGAGGTTAACGTATTGATTTTCAAGAGACTGACATACGGACTGACATTCTTATTCACAATCCTTATCGTCTTCTTTGTCGTTGATCCTTATCAGGAAGAACGCCGTTCAAGCACGTATTACAATAAAAAAAAATGAAATGAAAGAAGAAACAATAATGTGAATGAAGAAGACGTACTGTGATAAAATCGGACGTACTATAGTGTTCCGATATATTCCGAACTCCTAATTATTAAAAAAGACGTACTATAAATGTGATGGCCTGGTTCGAAGACATACTATTATATTATATTAGATTTTCAGAGAGAAACCCCACCCATCGTCGCCGTCATTCCTGAATGGTTTTAGCTTGCCAAGCTACAGTAGCATATATCAAACAAGAACCCAAGAAATCTGACTGAATGTGAGCAGGCAAGTTTGTCATACGCACCAAGTACTGCTTGATCCAGGGGACAATTTGGTCCAACTTCAAGTTATCTTTCATTTACTTCACTTCTTCGGATTTCTGCATGAGGATGAGAGGCGCCTGTTCCCTAGTTAGGCCGAAATACTGCATCATGAAATAAAAGACGTCAACACTAGATATAAAATTATAGTGGTAGATATAAGGGCAAACAAGGTTGATCAACGATGAAACAAAAAAGGGGTCCATTTTAACCTCAAGGACGCCTCCTTGATCTTCAAGGTGTCTATCACTAAGTTCGTCTCATTCCCTTTCAGAACTGTGGCGACATCCTGGATTTTGGATTTGTAGGCTGCAAACTCCTCCGAGCTGAAATTCATAAACAATGCATTGATAACTTAGTTGTCATAGAAGGATAATCGTTGTCTCGTTTACGTATACAAAAAGAAAAACAATTTTTTTGATAAAAAATAATCAAAAGAGATCTCGCAAATCAGAAAATCTCGATTTGATTTTAAAAAAATATTAGTGAGATGTTGGTAATTTTTTTTTTGTTAATTGATATCTTCGGATAATTTTTCTTATTATTAATCTCATCATAAGTTTTCAATATCACTATTGGATCGGTCGAATATCAGTCCATCGTCACCCGTCGACCGGCCCCAACCCTACCCCGACTCCTCACGTCCTCTGACCTCCGACCCGATGGACCATCGACCGTTCGCATACCTGCGACCGACCGTGGATCGCAGACTGCTGAAGTAACATCGGAGACAAATAATGAGGCCCAAGTAAGCTGGAAAACGGCCCAATTACTAAGGCCCAGCCAAGGGTAGGCAAACCCCATCCATCTGGCAAGCAATACTATAACTAGACCACTTTTGATACAACTCCTTCAGCTTAATGTTACTCACCCGTTGGCGTGTCTTGAATAGATAGGAGAACATCTTTTTAGAAACGAAAAAATGCTACATGGAAACTAACAATAAATCACTTCTGTCCGTGACGCTTTACACATTATAAATAAAACGTCACGGATCGAAGTGCTCAACCCAAGAGCAAAACGTCACGGCCCGTGATGTTTTAGTTAAGTAACAGAATGTCCTAGGCCGTGGCACTTTACCTTCAATCCAGCACCATGATTATATTGAACACACCAGAATAAACGTTACCATATATATTTGAAATATTTGTAAGAATAAATATTTTTCAGAGATCGAATCCTTGACAAGGATAACTGGATTCGTACCTAAACATTTTTCAAAGATCGAATCCTTTACAAGGATAATTGGATTCAAACCGGGCGACGAATCAAACGCACGAGATCTCTCCCACTTGAGATGACCTCTAGGCCGACGATTGACAGACCAGATCCAACATCGGTGCCGTTGCCTGAGTAAGCGTCGGAGATTCCTCTTTGTCGGTGAAAACAATCGAGAAGCAGGAGGCTGCAAGAGATGAACGTGTAGTGCTGCGGCTGCTAGGGTTTCAAGCAAAACAATCAAAGTATTTAGTTTGCAATATCAGAATTGTTATCTTCAAGATAATATATACGAGAAATATTAGGTTTATAACATGGACGATTTAATTTTCACCGTTTATTTTTAAATTTAATCGTACTTTTAATATTAAAACATAATATTATCCATTATAAATAACAAAATATCTCAATAGGATGTACTTCTCACACATAAGGGGACTCAACTCTTGGACACTCCCCTAAATCCCTACAACAGGTATCAGAGCCCATGGTTTGTTTATGTGGATGGACTCCTCAGGGGGAGATTATTGTGATATATGGTGAGTTGAGTAGTTTCCCACATCGATCATGGAAAACAAAAAAAACAACTTATGTGAAGATGGATGCAATTCACATGTGTATGGTATTCTCTTCAAATCCAATTTGAATGTTGAATTCTTCTCTTAAACTCTCCCCCAATCCCTACATAATGTGGATGTAGGAGATATTGAGGTGAATTTGTTCCTACATGATAATCACTTAGTACTCATAAATAAGTAAACGAGTATTTATTGAAATATTTTGATCCGATACATGAATTTTTACGAGTGTTGAATTTGTGTATATTTTGATGAAAAATAATATATTTTTTTTATGATAATAGGATTTACTATAGCACTTACAATAGGAGATAATGGATGTACTATGATAGTACATTTGTTATTTTTTTATGTTTAAAGGTTAACAAAAAAAAGATTGTAATTTTTTTAAGATTGACCAAATAAAAAAACATTATGATTAATATGAAACGAAAAGAGTATATGCTTACCAGAGTATTCTATTTGTTAAATTGAGAGATACATAGACTAACAACATTGCTCCTGTTCTGGTTCATGGCAAGTAGATGAGTAAGTGGAAGCAAATCTAATGCAAATGAGTGTTGCTGTTGATCAGTCTTCATCTCATCGATCAACACTCGAACCGATTGCATTCTGCATCACATATAATTAATAGACAGTGGTATGTTCATGATAAATCCAATCACACATCACCATCTAACTAGGCATACATAACATGTAAATATATGCAATATATGTCAGATATCTTACCCTTCCTTGCTCATACACATGCTAACCAGAGTAGGATGATTCATATCCATCATAGCATTGACACTATTGAATTTCATAAGGGAGGCAAGACTTCAGGATGCTGTAAAGCAGGAGAGTTACGGTTAATCCGTTTAAATAATGAGAAAAGGATGTGATGGGAGATAATCACCAAAAAAAAATCAACCAATGTGGCAAATAATCAAATTTGCTTTGTGACAACTAGAATAATACGACCAAGAACGTTTTCTGTGTCAATTTTATTGAAGCAGAGAATAGGCGAATCAGCGAAATCAACGATAAAAAAAATTATTTTAACAAAAAGATCTAAAGATCTCCATCCAAGTTTTTATTATGGGGATTTTATATTTGAGTATCCCAATTCTTTTTTTCTATATCTTGAAAAAAATCCATACAGCAAATTCACGTTTTTTTTTTTAAAGGGTAGCAAGATGTAATACATTTTTCAAAGGGGAATTTTTTCATAGTTTGTCTTTTTGTATTATACGTCAGATTTTCTTTCTTTCTTTTTTTTAAATAATCCTCATCATGGGTATAAATTCATAATGTTCATTTTTCTTCCAGAGAGTAAAGAAACATCAATATGGCACTAAAAAACTTTGTTTCGCTTAATGTTGCCGTATTTTTACAGAATCAACCAACAATGCTTCTCAGTTTTTTTAGAAACTTTATCCCGGAATAATTATCATCTCGAGTGTAAAAGATACTGTTATATAATAGAAAAACTCAATTAACATCAGAAGAAGTGATTACTGTTGCACTTCTGTCCTCAGCTTGAATGCTTGAAGACTCGTCGCCTTAGGTTGTCTGTTCTTCCATCTCCTGCTAGCTGTTTTCCCCGGTGATGCATAGCTCTACAATGTAATCAAGATATACAAGATATGAGTAAGTGTTGGTGATCCATGAAGAAACAAAAAGATATGGAAGATTTTATCTTCGAAGATATTAGATTTTTTTTAATTATGTTAGATTATTTAACATGAAAATCTTTATATCTTTATTAGAAGATTTAATTGTTGGAAATGTAAACTTGATTAGTTCATGTAGTTTTTTTATTCATGTATTTGCTATATTCATGTAGGGATTAAAGTGGTTACCCCTAACGTGCAACATTTCTAACGTTATAACGTTATATTATAACATAACGTTATAACATTATTTATTCGTTACCTTTACTCGCGCGTTATAACATTATTTATTTGTTATATTTATTTGTTCGATATAACGTCATTCGTTACGCTATAATGCTATAACGTCACCAGTTCGTTTTATTCACGCGTTCATAATGTACGTACTTTACATATATTTTAAATAACGATATAACATTATTATTTTATTATATTTATTTGTATGTACTTTTCATATTAAATAGCAAAATTTATATACGTATTTTTAAAGTACGAAATTTTGGGGTATTACATCTTGTCTTGGGAGATTCCATCTTGAGGATTGTTTCGATCTGAGCCGGATTTGTTTCAATACCTCTGTGCGTGACGAGATAGCCCAAGAATTTTCCAGATGCCACACCAAAGACGCATTTGGAAGAATTGAGTCTCACCTTGTACTTCCGTAAGAGGTCAAACGTCCTGCTCAGGTCAGACACGTGAAGGTCGACCTCCTTAGACTTGATCAACATGTCATCCACATAGATCTCCATCGTGTTCCTCAATAATGGTTTGAAGATCTTATCTACTAGATGTGGTCAATATGTCATCCACATAGATCTCCATGATGGTAGGTCGAACGGCATCATCTCATAGCAGTAAATTCCAAGGTCGGTTATGAAGGATGTTTTCTCACGATCTTTCGGAGTCATAAATATTCGATTGTATCTGGAGAAAACACCCATGAATGATAAGAGCTTGTGGCCGGACGTTGCATCAATTAGTTGGTCGATCCTCGGGAGGGGATAGGAATCCTTCGGACATGTCTTGTTTAGGTCAGTGAAGTCGACACACATCCGTCATTTGTCATTCGTTTTCTTCACCATGACCACATTAGTCAGTCAGTTTGGGTATTTTACTTCACGGATGAAGACGGCCAAGAGGAGCTTACCGATCTCTTCTGTAATAGCTCGGTTTCGCTCTTCCGCGAAGTGCCTTTTTTCTGCTTCACTGGTCGACATTCTTATCTACTGCGAACTGATGCATGATCACGTCCGGATCGATGCCCAACATGTCTGAGGGTGACCAAGTAAAGATGTCTGAGTTGGAGCGGAGGAACTTGATCAAGTTCGATCTGACGGGGTCGGTCAATTGAGAACCGATATTAACACACTTGGCTCGATCTTCCGGGTTCAGGGAAATCTCGTCTAAGTCTTCGACCGGTTCGGACCAAGGCTTGACCAACCTCGAGTCGAGGTGCAATTGGAGGGTTTCTTTTCCTTTTACATCCGGGTATTGCTTCAAGGTGGATATATAGTATGCCTTCGAGGCCTTTTGGTTGCCTTTGATCATGCCTTCTCCTTTCGAGATAGGAAACTTGATCATCACATAACACGGGGCGATCATCATCTGGAGGTCCACTATGGATGGCCGGCCGAGAATCCTATTGTAGGCAGAGGGAAGGTCTCATCAAGATGTCTGTCATTCATGTCCGAGTTCGACTAGTAGTTTCATCTCCTACAGTTAGTGATAGGGAGATATACCCCTTCGGATATACGGTCTCTCCTACGAATCCAATCAAGGGGGTATGGAACGGCTTGAGATCCTTCTCGGTCATTCCCATCCTCTTTATAGTAGAGAGGTAGAATATGTCGGCAGATGAACCACTATCAAGTAACATCTTTTCGACATCGTACTCCCCGATGTGAAGGGTAACGATAAGGCCACCATCATGGGGGATTGGATTCTCAGATCGTCCTGGGGTTCGAATTAGACAACAGGGTCGGTCCGTATCTTCTTTCCTTCATTGGCAGTAGAGTCATTTTGAGGGTGACTCCTGCGGGGGGTCCTCAGACCCTTTCCCGGGGCGATGCCCCCGATGATCACATTAATACGTGGATATTGTGGAGGCCGATCTAGGTCCCTCTGTTCGTCGGGTGACCTTAGTTGTTCCTTCCCTTTCTAGGACGGATGATCGACCTCATGTCCTCGATCTGTCTGAAATTTCTTGAGATGCCCTTTTCGGATCAATTCATCTATGGCGTCTTTTAGGTGATGGCATTCCTCCGTGTTATGATCGTGATCTTTGTGATATTGACAATACCGAATCTTGTCTTTTGGAGCACCAAAAACGTTATTTCTCTGGGTTCTTGATCAAGAGGTTTTCCTCTCGTGCGACCATGAGTACCTCTCTCCTCGATGTCTTAAGGGGAGAATACTTGTTATCACTGTGGGAGGTCGGCCGAGCGGAGTTGTTCCCCGATCACTTACCCTTCGGATTTTTCTTGTCAGGTACTCGGTCTGTCTTCTCGGGTCTTCCTTCCTCCTTTTTTGTTCGGTCAGGATTCTTCTCCTTAGCAGTTAATTCCGTCCAGGGTCCAACCCTCCGATTGCAGATCTCCCTTGCCATCTCGGCATGAATGTGTTTTCCCAACTTGGCTAGAAGGTCGGAGTATGTCCATCGTTCCCTCTTTGAGAGACTATATGAGAGGTCATCGCTCGCCAAACCGTTTATCAAGGCTCGACATATCTTGTGATCAACTGGATCTTCAACCTTGACCTTCTCGGTGTTGCATTTGTCAGGTCATTTCTTGACGCAGCTCTTGGTACATGGCTACAGTAGCGTACTGAACTGCCGGGCTCTCCGCCATGTACTCAGCTTGGGGTAGCACCGGGTCGGCCCCTGTGCAGACCGATCTCAGGGGTGACTGGGAGTGGCAGAAGCAGAGGCGACTAGCGGAAGGCATGTTGGACTGTTCTAGTTGCATGTTGGTAGTTCGGCTTCGAGTTATCGGCATGGTACTACGTCGGTCCCTATTTGACGCTTCAAATTGTTTGTCATAGCTCGTCCGATCTCTTAGGATTGGGTCGGATTGTACGATAGTCCAGTCGTATGTCGGACTGATTTGATGATGCGAGACCGATCTCAAGATGCGTCGAACGATCTATACACCAGGAACCAAGAAAACGCGTTAGCCGGGAGACCGAGATGCGTACCTCGGATGCCCGCTCCGACACTGAAGTTAGTATGTGTCCGATCTGGATGTGTAATACCCGAGAATTTTGAGAATTTAAAAATGAATATATAACATGCGTATAGTAAGTATGTAAATATAAGCGCGAATAAAAGACGTTACATATAACGTTACGATTTTAAAATAATCGCGCTAAAAGGGTTATAGATTTAATCCAAGGAAATATTTGATTTCTAAATCAAATATAACGATGGAATATTTGGGATGATTAGTTGAACGTGCCAATAAATGTTACGAACAAATAACGTTACAACGTTATAATGTTATAAATGTTGCACGATACGACTATTGATTTAATCCCATAAATAATGGATTATGACTCGGGAGGTCATGTTTTCGTATATGTGATAAATCTATCGATGTAAATAAATTATCAATGAGTTAATATTAGAAAATTTGGGTAAATAATGGATTGAACGAGGCATATCATGGGACGAAATGGGGTATTTCCCCACACACTCATCCACCTCCACCTCCACTTCTCCCGCCTCCACTCTCCAATTCCACTCCCACCTTCACCTTTCTCCCCACCATTGCCTGCCACCATCTCACCTGTCACCACTGCCTGCACCACCATCGCTAGCCAGCTACCACCTGCGCTATCATCTTCGACATCATCCAACGCAACAATCATCATCATCTTCTTCATCTCCTCACCACACCTTCACCACCATCGTTTTCATCATCATTGACGCCACAAGAGCAGGGACAGCAGCAGTAGCCGGAGGGGAGAATCAGCGCCAGCAGCTCGGCTAGAGGACATCAACGGATCCATTCGTGTGGTTGTGTGCATAAGAAAATCAAACACAAATCGAGATAACCTCACTCCGAGACACCTCTTTTATTCGATCACTAGCGTCCTTTACATCCGAGCGTGTTTTGGGATGTGTTTTTGCTGTGTTGATGCGTATGCAAAGGTTTGGATGTGTTGTGGTATAAATTGAAGGATCCGTGGTGTCGAACGAGAGTTTCCTGCAGGTTCTGGGTTGCAGATGCATCGCACCCGCGACCATCCTGGGTTGCGGCCTCGACGGAAGAAAATCCGACATTTGGCATGCCAGAGACGTCGCGTCCACGACCATCCTGAGTTGCGATCGTGGCTCGTCGCGACCGCGATAGGGCCAGTCACGGCCACGATGACCTCCTGATCAGGAAATCATCGATTTCGTGCATCGAACCCTAAACCTAAATACGTATTTGAGATATATTATTTCCTACGACGGATATATCCCATGTAGGCGTAGGTATGTAAATTCAGTTTGGTATGTATTTGCATAGCAATGGTGTAAACCAATAGGGCATGTGGGGACTCGCTTCGAGGAGTTTTTTTTTTTTTTTTTTTTTTTTTGTAATTTTTGTCTCCAAGATTAATGAAATCAGTTTAGCTTATGCAACAAAAAAATAAAAAAATAAATTATTGTGTACATGTTGCAGAAAAGATAATTCCTCGACACTATAATATTGCATAGTAGGAATGGTGTTAGAAAAATTGCTACGAATGATGTTTTAGTGAAGATTCTCATGGATAACATTTTAGAGACTTATTTTCAAGAAGATATCATCAAAGAAAACTTTATTCCCACAAAATACCATATTTACAAAATAAAAATAAAAAAATCAAATCTTTCCTAATTCCCCTTTTCCTTATTTTCCCCACACCACCTCCGCCACCCTCCTTTTCCTCCGGTGTCCCCGCCGCCGTCGCCACCACCACCTCTGTTTGCCTCCTTTTCCTCCGGCATCCTTGTCGCCACCACCACCTCCGCTACCCTCACTACCCTCCTTTTCTCTGGTGTGTGCGGTATCTGATTTGTCGGAGTTCTTCATCGATTGGCAATGTATTTCGGATTGTGATTTTGTAGTTTTGTTTTTGTGATTTTGCTTTTGCATTGTGTTGGTTGAGGATGTGGAGTGGTGCATTGTTGCGAAATGGCAGGATTTGAGTAGGAGTTTGATTGATTTGGGGTTTTAGTTTTGTATGTTGGAATTGGGGAAGTGTAGCAATTTGAAATTGTACAACTGATCGGATTTGTGTCTATTTTTGTTAGGTTTTGCAGTTCTAGTTCTCTTGATAGTTGTGGATGAGTTCAATTTGGTTGTTGATGAGTGGACTCTGCATTTGTTTGTGTTTGTTGAAGTTTTACTTTGGATTTCTGTCTGAGTTGCCCGATCATTGTAGGTTAGTGTATCCGATTAATCCAGATGCTTCGGTTTGTGCAAAGAAGAATGAGATTTTACATAGACGTATTAATTTTTTTTGTATATATATACTAAATTTTATATAAACGTATTGATTTTTGTTTAGGTATATTAGATTTTTTCATAGACATATTAGTTATAATTTTTAACTAGACGTATTAGTTATATTTTTAACTAGACGTACTAGGTTATTTACACAGGCGTACTATTTTATTTGCACAGACATACTACTTATGTTTTTAACTAGACATATTATTTTTTTACATATACGTACTAGTTATATTTTTAACTAGACGTACTCGATAAGGGCTCGTTTAGGTTTAGTTCATTTCAATTTAGAAAAAAAAAAAAATCATGGATTATAGAGTTTTTAGTAAATACAAATAGATACAATGAATTGTTATCGAGTTTTTATCGAGAAGAGCCCGAGCTCAAACCCTTATCGAGCTAACGAGCCGAGCTCGAGTCCGAGACGAGTTGAACAGGGGTATGCTCAAACTCGTTCATTTAGTTAAACGAGTTGAGAATTTTGTTCGTGTTCACCTTGTTTAGTAAGCGAACAAATTTGAACGAACTTTTAACAAGTCGAGCCCGAGTTGAACCTCGAGTTTAACGAGCTTTTTTACAGCCCTACCCACAATCAATGTCGTCATCGGCCAATCATCGTCGTCCCATCGCTCCAACTCCGTCATCGGCTCTCCTCCCCTCGCCGTCGTCGCCATTGGCGTCTTCATCGACGACGTCGTTGTGGTTTGATGAGGAGAGCTTGGTAGTGAAGGAAAATGGATTAAGAGTGAGATAATGAAGAAAGGAAGCAGGAATAAGTGTGGTTGTTGAGATTTAGCCGCGACGACGAAGATGGGCGACGATGGTGATTGAGGGGAGGTGCGTGATGGTGACAACGGATTTGAGGAGTTTCATGATTCGATTGGGTGAAAGGACGATGGCGGTGACGATTGGAGCATAGGATGACGAAGTCTTGGTGGTAGGGGAGGAGAGTGATGGTGGCCGTGGTGGTGAATCTGACAATGTTGGTGGTGGCTGGTTAATTGGAGTGGATTGTGAGATGGTGTAGCCTCGACGGTAGAGGACGACGACGAAGAACGAGGAAAATAGTGGTGGTAGTCGAATTCCAACGGACGTATTAGTTGTTTCGGTCGGATTCCGACAGACATAATAGTTGTTTTTTTAAATTTTGACAGACATATTAATTCCAGTCGAACGTGTTACTTGCTTTGATCGGATTCGACGAACGTATCAATTGCTCCAACTGAATTTTGGGACATTTTTTTTAATAGACTACTTATTTTGTTTAATAGGCGTTGACCATATTTTCCATGGCACCATGGCCCTTTCCTGCCATTGATGCCAGCACCCATTTCCTTCTCTTTCTCCTCTTTTTTTTTTATCTTTGTGTCTTTCCTTTTTTTTCTTTTGCCTGAAAAGATAAAAGGTGTTTTTTTTTTTTTTTCCGAAGAAGCTAGGAGTGCATTTATCTTTTTCATGTTTTTCCTATTGCCATCATTGGTTACAAGGAGCGATGGTAACCGCTTCTTCCGTGAACTAAAAAGCTATTGAATTTTTTTTATTTTAAAATAATTATGATATCTGGATTATGTGTATTTATAGATATAAAATTTGATTCGCGTCGTAAAACGATAAAATTATTTTTTAAAAAATTATCAAAAAATATTAATAATAATTTACGTTATATATTTTTATCTGACATCAATAATATAATTTTCTTATAAATAAAAATAAAATATTTCAAAATATAAATTAAATAATAAAAAATAAAATAAAAAGAGTAATTCTCATAAAATATTTTGTTTTGGGAGGCAAGTAATAAAAAAGTACGAAGAAAAAAAGGGTACTCCATCATCTCCTCCAACAAAAGGATAAACCCTAGAAAACTCAACCCACTCGCACTCGATTCCATCTGTCTCCCCTAGCCGCCGCCGCCGCCGTAGCCGTCGCTGCTTTCCCCATTTCTTCTTCTTCTCAGTCACCAGATCAACGAGGTGAGCTCTTCTCCCATTCAAATCTCCTCTCATCTAGGGTTTCGAATCGGATTTTCTCTCCGTACGCGATTCCTTATCCAACTCCCCTGCAGTATTATTCTACGATTTCGAATCGGAATTCGATGAATTCACGTCTTTTGTTGATTAGATCGGATTAGATCGATTTGGTTCAGTGAAGAATTTCAATGTTATGATGCGTATACGGTGTGGATTCCGCTGTTTTTTTGGGACTGGTCGTTGGCTTTGTTGTATTGACATCTGTTTTTGTTGTTGTGCGTTAGAATTAGGGTTTCGAATGTTAGTGTGTCGTGCGCTCCTTTTGAGTGTTGGGGTTTTTCTGCGTTCATATGTTTCTTGATTTGACTCTCTAGCGTAGTTTCGAGCGAATGATGTGGAGCCGATGTGAAATGTGGATAAGGGGAGAGAGTTTGTAAAAGATTGTGTAAAAGTGATTGTGGCTTGCTCGTACTTTGTAGCATTTGCATCTTCGTGAAGTTTGCTGACATGTTTTTTCTTAGGAGTATTTTCTTTTGTTCACTGCTCCTCGGAAAAAGGAGGAGATGTGCATTGGTGGAGGGCAGAATGTGGTGTTTAGGCTTATTGGTGTACAAATATAACCAACACACGGTTCGAAATCCATAGTATGTTTTGAGCTGATGCCTGCAGCTTTGGGTGTTTCAGGGGTGATCTACTTAGCTAAATGGACTGTGCTTGTGATGGGATAGTTTTGTTGGTCACATCACATTCTCTCGTGGAATATTTACCATCAATTGTCTCCATTGCTACTCAAAGTACAGTTCCTTTTATAGTTTGTTTAGTCATTGATTTTACGAGTTTATTGTTGTTAAATGTGGTTTGCAGGGTTCAGATGGCTGGCAATGAGCCAATGTTTGCTGATTATCAGTCTGAACAGCCCGATTTTCCGGGAGATGGTGCTGATGAGCACCCTGATTTACATGGGGATGAGTTTGAGCTACAGAACATTGACGAGGTTGATACTGAGCTACCAGAATTTCCAGTAGATGAGTCTGAGAACCAAGATTTTCCCGGTACTGAACCTGAGCAACAACTACAGGAGGATGAGCCAGAGCAGAATTTGACTAGGATTGAATTGGAGCAGGAATTTTCTGTGACCGAGCAGGCTGAGGCTGTCAAAGCACTTGAGGACTCGCATCCTGAAGAAAAAAAGGGCCCAGAAGTCAATGCAGAGGTTGTGGCTGAGAAGAAGTGGCCTGGGTGGCCTGGAGAGAGTGTTTTCAGGATGTTAGTGCCTGCACAGAAAGTTGGGAATATAATTGGGCGTAAAGGCGAGTATATCAAGAAAATGGTTGAGGAGACAAGAGCTCGTATTAAGATTCTTGATGGCCCTCCTGGAACAGCAGAAAGAGCTGTAAGTTTTTGTTCCTAAGATGCTTTTTTCTGTTAATTGTGTTTGGGAATTCTGGATGAAATTTTTGTCCCTTGTTTCAATGGTATGTATTACTCGATGTTTATCAGAATCGTGTGTGTTGCTATTTTAACATTTATTTTGTTTATATATTGAGTTCTTGGTGCCATCATTTGGATTGTGTCGAATGCTTATATCTTTTTCATGGATCATCTTCATAGGCGCACAACCTTATATCAGTTATATCTAGGCGCTGTGTTCCCCTTTTTGTAGGAGTGGAAAACCAGAAATACAAGTTGGGCCTATCACCTATGAGTCGCCAGCTTAAGCTTTCAAGTTGTGGATTCTGATAATTCTGTTTTTGAGATATCGAATGCAAATATAGAATTAGAATAGGTGCTCCTTGCTGGTTTCGACAGCCAGTGTTAACAGTTTGACTTGAAAGATGCTTAAGAAGCTACTCACATTAACATAAATTGGCCCATGAACTAGTAAGTGTGAAATATTCTTTATGGGAACCTTTCCTGCTGATGATATTAGCGTCTTATGTAGTTTATACATTAGAAGATAAATAATAGATTAGAAATAAATTACGGCTAGAGAATCTCAAAGAAAACAATATCTTTTCCTTCTTATTGTTAATGTTGAAAAAGCTTGATTCGGTGGCAAGCAATCCTTCCTCTACGCACAAGGTTAGGGTTGGACACTTTTTGAGAGCACCACAAATAATTCTCTTCCTAAATAAATTAGGTGGGTAAGGCTGCGTATCTCTCACCCCCCCCCCTCATAGTATGTCCTTCACAAGCTTAATGGGATCGTTGTTTGTTTATCTTGATTGATAATATATGATCATTAGGAACCCGGCTAAGTAGCTGATATTTATTAAAAATCACAATGAATGTCAATTAAAGTTGGGTGCATCTGTTGCTCCTTATTAATCCGGTGAATATTTCAAATTGCCAGTGAACAACAATGCCTATAATATAATAACTCATAAAACAGAACAGTGTTGCAAATCCGTTTCTTCCACGTTATGCTAAATTCTCATTACTATGTTGCTTATTCAAACATTAAGAAACTTGTAGTTTTCATCTTTTTCTCATAATGATAATAATTGTATTTTAGTTTAGGTTCCTACTTCTAAAGAAGCTTGTGAAATCTTTTATGTAAAAGAGGTAAACTATCTACCGCATGTCTTTTTTGTGAAAATCAGTGGAAGTGAAATTTTGCAAAGAATTCTGATTCTCAAGTTACAGTACAAAAAGTAGAAGAACTGCCAGCCTATATCAGTCTGTTCCTTTGTTGTGACTTATTTAATTCCTATTTCAATTGATGAATTTCTCACACAGTTTTGACACTCTTTGCTTGACATTCTTTTTGATCCAGAAATTTGGTTCTTTTACAACCTTCCGTTTTCTGGAACTTTTCTAGACCTAGCTAAAATGAGTCTGGGAATGATTTTTCGTTCTAACTCTATGTCACTGTTGTATGCTTGCCTCGAATCTGTCTCAAGGTTAAATTGTAGTACTTTTCTCCTTTGGTTGACACTCTTTAATGTAACACTTGCAATTTGCTCTATTTTGGATTTCTTTGAAAAAAAGGCACAGTTGCAAAATTAATGGTGAAATTCATCAACTACATAAAAGATAATGACTCAGCTACTACAAGTAATAAGATTAACGGGAAAGATCGAAAGAGGAACGGCTACATTTGAAATGCTTTTCGAAATACAACCTGAAGTCTGGACTCATGACCAGAGAATAAGCTAGAATCAAGATGGAAAGTTCGTATTGCTGCAGTAACAAAAATGAGTATGTGCAGGTTCTCTCCGCAACCTTTAAGGCACCAAACCTGATCACAAACTTCCAGTACCAGATTACAGAAGTCAGTTTTGAGCTTTTGAAGTGCTGGGGATGATTTTTTGGGCACATTGTCCATCTTGGTTGAAGGAATCCACTTCATGCTCAACACTATGTGATGCGAAGGAAGCGTTCCCAGAGGCATGAGCCTCTCGAGGTGCTTGTTTAGCTTTTCTACCCATCTTCATGATATCCAGTTAAAATTGGGGAATCAAAGAGGAAAGCAGCAAAGAACAGGGTACTTTTTTTTTTATAAACGCCTATAAAAATGCCGACTATATTAATAATCATAATAAATCTTTAGCAATCAACAACAAAGATATTAGCTCCAGTGTTATTTTACTCAAATAGTAGAAACATAAGTATTCAGATCAGATAGGTTCTGATTATCTGCAAATCATGATGTAACATCTATTCTATCATCACAAAACCTCAATGAACTTTCACAGTGGTAGTTATAGGTGTAACATGATGACAAGAAAGTATGAATCTATTAGTCATTGCATATTGCAGTTCTTTACATTACGTTTTTTTTCCTCAAAGGAAGTACATCAAAATGCAGTTCTACCTACTCCTTGAGCTTTTAATCAACTAATATCCAACATTTTAGCTATGGAAAATGCTTTTTATGCTTTTATTTCCTGATGTGTTGCTGTAAAAAGAAGCTCAAGGGACTCAGCAGGTACTTCGTCCGCATTTTAAAACTGTTTCTGATATTTGTAACGGACATTGAGATATTAGTCCGTGTTGTATTGGCTAAATTCAAAACTTGATAACCACTCACTGTAACATGTTCTGGCGATTAAGTTGCTGAGTATTGGTTTTTGCTTTTGTCAGGTTATGGTTTCTGCTAAGGAGGAGCCTGATGCTCCTTTGCCGCCTGCCATGGATGGGCTGCTCAAGGTTCACAAGCGCATTATTGATGGCCTGGAAGGTGATTCATCTCAAGCTCCACCTGCAGCAGGAGGAAAGGTCTCGACAAGGATGTTGCTGCCTGCTACTCAAGCTGGAAGCTTGATTGGGAAGCAGGGTTCAGTTGTCAAGTCTATTCAAGAAAATTCTAATTGTGTTGTTAGAGTTCTGGATCCAGGTATATTGGGCATTCCCCTTGGTCTTGGTATTTTTGCATATTACATCATATATGCTGAACAATATTTTCTCTTTTTGGGTATCTGCTGAACAATGTTAGCTAGGAACTGTTTGAGCTGATAATGTCTGTCTTGAGCCTTTTTTGTTCCTTGTCAAGATGCTGTTTCATGCCCTCTTTTTTTCTAAAGCTTGAGTTCATGTGTGTTAGTCTGTGGCAATGCGCTATTTTCATGTCCTCATTTTTCCTTCTGGCTATATTTTCATCTCTTGGTTGATCTGCTTGATGAGGCTGGACATGCAGTTAGCATGAAAATAATGGTTGAGGTCTGACAGGGAACACCATTATGCAGCACAATTGCATGCCTGCAGAACCATATTTACTTTGTTTCAGCTGGAATGGAAATCTACAATCATAATGACTACAGCTACTCAGATTTGCTTACTTTTGAGAAGTGTTGTGCAGCTTTATTTGTTTTTGTGGTAGTCATATTGACTCATTCTTTCAAAAGTTTCTCACTCTTTCAAGATGGTATACAATGTTATTGTTTGTGAGTGTTTTTTGTATTTTCAATTGCTGATGTTAAGTGTGAAATTTGTTTCTACAGAAGCCCTTCCTGTGTTTGCGCTTCCTGAGGATCGGGTGGTTGAGGCTGTTGGCGACGCTGCTGATGTTCACAAAGCTATCGAATTAATTGCATCTCATCTAAGGAAGTTTCTTGTTGATCGCTCTATCGTACAACTTTTTGAAATACAGGTACTCACTGTGTTGACTCATAATGATTAATCCTATCCCTTATTGCACCCAATGACCACTCATATACATTGGAATGATGATTGAAATCTTATCTTATGCTTTCTGTAGTGTTTAAGTGTAAGGTTGTCTACCTGCTTTGTTGCAGATGCAAGCGCCAAGTCCACACATGGAACACCATATGCCCCGTCAGCCATCTTGGGGCCCACCTCATGGTCTTCCTCCTAGTGCAGTTGGAGGTCCTGGCTATGGACCTGGTCCTCAATACATGCTGCCACCAAGACAAATGGACAACTATTATCCACCAGCTGACATGCCACCGCCCGATAGACAGCCTCGTCCGGGCATGTCCAGTTATGGAAGGGAGCCACCAATGGGTGTTCATCCTTCATCAAATGCTCCACCATCTTCAACTATGATTAACCAGGTTGTCCTTTCCATCTATATTGTTCATGCTTTTCTCCCGAATCATGCTTTAAAAATTTTGGGTATATACTTACTGGAGATGACAATTTAAGTGGATATTTTTGTTGAAATAAATTTATCCAGCTAGTTTGTCTTATGTTCAATTTCCCATTAAGCTCATGCTTTTTAATGTGTTTTTGACTTTTGAATAATACTACCGCTAGCTGGTATGGCATTGTCCTCACATTTTATAGCAAACTAAGCGTTGAGGTTTTGAATGACAAAGAGCAGCACATTGCATTGGCCTTGGTTAAAAGTTGCCGGCTGATTTCAGAATGTAACGCTACATGCTCTAACATTTTTCTGTTGTATTATTGTCATTCTTTTTCTTCCACAGGTTACAAACCACATGCAGATTCCATTGGCTTATGCCGATGCTGTGATTGGTACTGCTGGAGCAAGTATCAGCTACATTCGTCGTGCCAGTGGTGCCACAGTCACTATACAGGAGACGAGGGGTGCCCCTGGGGAAATGACCGCTGAGATCAGTGGTACTGCTTCACAAGTTCAAACAGCTCAGCAGCTTATACAGGTAAATCCACCATATGCATAATTCCCTTCTACTCAAGGATAACGAATATGCATCTCCCGAGCTGCGGAAACTGTTGGACTGTTGAGATTATAGGTACTATTCGCTCATGTTTGAGATGTTTACCAATATTGTGTTGTATTTCAGAATTTCATGGCTGATGCAGCTGCTAGTCAAGCCCAGACCCAGCCACCTGGGACGGCCGATCAAGGCTACAACCAGGGCTACAATTCCTATGCTGCTTCGGCTCAAACCTATGGTGCTCCTCCTGCGACTGCAGGTTACCCAAGTCAACCAGGAGGCTATGGCTCAGCATATGGCGGGAGCTATGGTTACTAGAAGTGAGTCTTTGTATCATCTAGCTAGTTACTTGAGCTGAGTTTGTGCACTCTAATAACTCGAATGACTTGTTGTATTCCTAGCCCTAGGCTTCAGATTCTTTCTAGAATGAATGACTGAAACTAACATGAGATCTCGGGTTTGCTCCAACGTGGATGATTTGTACTCGACTGGTTTGTGTCGGTTACTCTCTTTCTCATAAACTACAATTTTCGGTTTGAACCTCTCGCTGTGTGGGATAGAAGTAACCATTCATTCGATTTTGGGACTAGATGGGAGGTTTGTGCCTCTACCTGCAGGCATAAACATTGTCCTTGCACGAGTGTTGCCATATGAAACATCAGAATACAAGAAGAGAATTTTATCAGTTCCCGTCTAAAAGGAAAACGATGAATTACTTCTACCATTCTACAGGACTAAATATCGTACATTCGTAATTTTCTGAAAAAGACCTCAAACCAACAACACTGCTTAGGACAATAACTAAATCTAAATTTTCATTATTATAAGAAATAT
Source organism: Drosera spatulata (assembly GCA_035668315.1). NCBI lineage: Eukaryota > Viridiplantae > Streptophyta > Magnoliopsida > Caryophyllales > Droseraceae > Drosera > Drosera spatulata. The sequence goes on from JAOVYX010021615.1 coordinate 37,987, forward strand.
CTAAACGCATAGATACATGGTAACACTGGAGACTTCCAAGACGAAAGCCTCAAATGGGAGCAGCGCAGGTCGTTCTAAAATGCCCCGTCTGATTACACCTGCTACAGTGAATCACACGCTTCACTCGAACACGGTCCTCTGCCCGTGCTCTCTTTTTCCTCGGTCTTCCTGGCGGTCTAAGCGACTTTGGAGGATTGATCACCATCATAGCAGAAGGATCGCCTCCATCAGGGTTTCCTTCGGTTGGTTCATTCCACATCGTCCTATCTGGGATCGGATGTATTGTCTGTGAATAAGTCTTCCTGTAAGTTGCCGCCGTGAAACAGCTCTCGGTGAACCTGTGGACGTTCTGTCGACATGAAAGGAGGGCGGCCACAGCATGTGCACAAGGGAGACCGTGTAGCTGCCAGCCCCGACATAGGCAGCACCGGTTCCTGATGTCCACGACCATCGTTCCTTCATGTGATATGACTTCAAATTCAGCCTCATTAGCTCGAAGCACCTGGTAGGTTCGGGCTCGCTCAATGGCATCTGCTACGCGTCTCTCTGCGGTAGGGACTAGAATCGAGGTCCATAGCATGCTTGTCTCTCGCCTCTCATTGTACCAGGTCATAAGCTGTCTCCTTATACACTCCATCATCTGTATGATCGGCATCCCGGAGGCTTCCAAGAGCCAATTATTCAATGATTCGACGACATTGGCTGTCAAATGCCCAAGTCGTGATCCTTCAAAGTACGACGTGGCCCACAAGCGAGGAGGAATTCTCCTTATCCAATATGCAGCATCTTGGGATACCTCCTCGATTTCTAAGACTTTTGATTCGAATTCAATGACTGTCAGGGCTTGAGCTGCTTCCCATAGAAGATTCACTAGCGGTTGGTTATTGAACTCTTTCCTAAAGCTCTCGCTCAGATGGCGCATGCAGAATCCATGAAACGCTGTGGGAAAGTTCGCTTCTACTCCCTCTACGACGCCTTTCTGTCTGTCAGATAAAATAGTGAGCCGTGGCATGTTTTCTGTATTAACCTCAAGTAGGTTGTGTAGCTCGGACAGAAACCACATCCAGTTTTCGTCGTTTTCATCATCAACTACACCAAATGCTATTGGAAAGAGAGCACCATCTCCATCAAAACCAGTGGTCAACAATAAAGTACCCAGGTACTTGCTTTTCAAGTAGGCTCTATCAAGCCCGAGAAGCGGCCTGCAGCCATTTAGAAAACCACAGATAGATGCTTGGAACGAGATGAAAAGTCGTTGGAAGCTGTTGTCTGTTGGGTTTCCATAGACAGATGCAATGCTTCCAGGATTCGCGTGCTTGATTTGTTCACAATACTGCGGCAAGAGACGGTATCCTTCTTCAAAGGATCCGCGCATAGCAGCCATTATCCTCTCCTTGCCCCGCCAAGCCTGCTTGTAAGACAAGGTGATGCCATGAACCCGGTGGATCTCCTCTAATATCTCCTTCGGCTTGCAGTTGGGATTCTCTTTGAGCCGTCGCTCCACTGAACTTGCCACCCATTGGACCGATGCTTGCTGATGTCCAAGGTGCACAATTCCGCCACATGTATGGCTCTCGTGGAGAGTCCTGATCGTGAAAGTAGGGACTCCGGGGAGCTTGGCAGCATGAATCCGCCAAGGGCATCCTTCGGCAGCACATTTCGCTGTGAAACGGGTTTTGTCAGATTTTACCGTCTGAATCTCGAAGTGCAGAGCGATTGCTGTGTTCCTCAATGCTCTGCGGCAACTCTTGACATCCGGGAACTCCTGTCCTACATGGAGCTCATGGGTAGGGCTGATAGCGAGAGTTCGTGCTTGAACAACAGGAGGAGAACCTATCACATAGTCAGGCTCCTGAATTCCCGTATCATCTGCCTCTTCCATCCCCATTTCCTGACTGTGATCTAAAGCCAGTTCCAGATTATCATCAAGTTCATTATCGCCCGAAACCACCAGTTCATTGCCCTCGATCAATGCTAACTCATCATCATGATCACGAAGTGCCAATTCACGGCCTTCATGATTGACCTTTCTATCAATATCCAGCTCGTTATCTTGTTCATATTCCTCTCCATCGTTGCCACTATGATCATGTAGCTGTTCCATTTCATGGCCATCACCGCTCCCCAAAGTGAGTTCATCGTTGTTCTGTTCTTCCATACTCAAATCATGCTCACGAGTCTGAATAAGCCCCATAACATGGTGATGACCATGACCAAGCGCCAATTGCTGCTGCCCCAGGGTTAAATTCTGATGCTTTTCCAGTATTAACTCATGGTTACCCATCGAGGATACAGATCAGGACACACTATTACATATAGTTTACAGAAGTGCAACAAAAAGCAGTAAAGACCAGACAAGCCTTCTTGATCGGGATGGACACACCTGTTTCACAAGAAATCAATGACAAAGTATTATCAGACGAGCTCACAAATGCGCTCTCAATTGGGAAAAATGTATGATGTACACCAAGTTACAAGGTTTAACCCTCGCTTGATAGCTAAACTAATGTCGAACTCAATTCAATCAAAACAAAGATTGCATAGGACAGGAATGAAACTATAGGAAGCAGAATCCTACAAACAGTAAAGAAGAAAAATTAATGATCAATGTCAAATTATGCACACCAAAGCGCTCACACACTCCAAAAACACTTCTTGATAGCCAAATATGAAGTTGTGTTCCAAAGACCTCGATACATCCTTAGAAACATATTAGCATACCAACACATTCATCAAAAGAGCTTAACATGAACAAGAACTACCATTCTAGCTAGTGTAACTGGCAAACATGAAATCAAAAACTACACACATCCATCTCTCACAATTTGATTTCTACACAAACAATGGGCACAAATTACACAATATGACAACCTTAAACATCAATCAAACAAGGATTAAAATCCAGAACTTTGCTCAATCAGTGTAATTTGTGAAGGTAATAAACATCACTCAAGCCATTAGCATCAAACAAGGATCAAAATCAACCCCAAAGCATCAAAATCAACATAAAATCCAAAGAGCAAAACAAACAAATCAACCAAAAACAGTCTCCAAAAAGACGAAGTACCTGATCCAACTACCCACAACCCGAAACGTGTTCAAATCTCAAAATTGCCACCGACCCAATTCCCAAAATCCAAAATTGGAGATGGGTTTCGCTCACAATCACAAACTCACCTTCAAATCCCCAAACCCATTGAAATCAAAGGGTTACTCTTCATGTGATAGACTAGAGATGAAGAAACTGTTAACAGAAAAGAGAAAATTGGCGGCAAAATTGAAGGGCAAATCGGAGAAGGAAAGAAGAGAGAAGGGCATGGAAGGCAAATTGGAAGAGAATTGTTGAGAAGAGAAAGAGGTGATGAGATTTGGTGAGGGATGAGATGGGAATTGCAGCTAGGGTTTGACGTGGGATCAGCAACAGGGGTATTTATGTCAAAAAAATATGTTTGTTTTTTGGGTTTTATGTTTACTTTTTTGCCCTTAATTTCCTTGTATTTGGATTTTCTATGATTTTTGTTAGTTACAATTTTCTCTCCTCATTTCTTTTTATGGAGAGACTTGTTTGATAGTTATTGTTTATGTTGTAAGTGTATGTTAACCGTAGGATAATTGTAGATTTAGGGAAAGATTTGATGATTTGATTTATGAAAGAAAATTCCCTCCGTTTCATGAACGTGTTGATTCGACACGCAAATTTATGTATATATTGAATTTTTATGAAATTTAATAAGAAAAAATATTTTTAAAATCGTAATAAGATTTATTGTATCAATTGTATGAGAAGATAGTAGATATACTGTAACAAATAATGATTATTTTGATATTTTTTATGTGTAAAGATTACATGTTGCATATAATTATTATTTATATTATGAAACGGAAAAAAAATGAAACAGTTTTCCTGATTTTTTTGTCCAGAAAAAAAGTGAAGCATTAGTGTAAATGGAAATTTTATTACCTGAATTTATTCAATTATCCTCACTATTCATTTTATATCACATCATCACACCCTATTATTATTTTTCTCATTCCTCTTTTTTCCGTTAACATACAAAGAGCAAATGTGTCATTTGTATCAAATTCAACTCATTTTTCTTAATAAAAATACATAATCAAAATGTTTTACTTATTTTGTGACGGAGGGAATAATTAGTATCACAACTCTTCCATATTTTCAAAAAGAAAAAAAAAAATCTTGAATGATACCACTTAAATGTTCTTATTCCATGAAAATAGTACCAAAGAATATCTATTTCCCCATATATCAGTAATGAAGGAAATGTCATATTTAACTCATCGATTGCTTACAAATTATATACCCTACCAATTTCTTCGTATTTTTTCCCCACACCAAAATTATTCAAACTAAAAAAATAATTGGCTCATATAAAATGAAAAAACTTACAAAAATTGAGAATAAAAAAAAAAGAAATTTACTCTCTTTGTCCCACATAAATTACACAGTTAAAAAATAATTATATTATTCAACACGTATTTTGAGTAACTTTCTTATTCGCCTGAACGAAAAAAAAAAATTATGCCATATTGTTTAAGATTGAAGAATACAACTTAAACTATCATTAATATTTTACGATAATTTTACGTGAAATGATATTTGATCATTCCATAAATGATTTGTAAGACAAAAAGATTTTTATAATGTGAGACGGAAGGAATATGTGTTACCACACGATAGTTGTGACAATTTTTTTTTTCCCAATCTTGTGAAAGAATCATGTGGTAACTCGAAAAGAAGAATGCAAGAAAGAAAAAAGAAAAAAAAGAGGAGTGTTTGGTATGGCCTCTTTTTCTAATCAGTGTTTGGTTGAACTCAATCGATGATCAACCATTTAGGTGCCCTGCAGTGGACGAAGCAGCATTATCAAGTGATGGTGTTTGCTTTGTGCTCCTTTTCCCCGTGATTTGGTTTCAGAGTTCAGTGTTCAATGATTGGGTAAGTTCTTTCGGAGATCAGCTATCTGGCTGCAGTATCACAATGCTGTTCTGTTAAGCAGGAAACTACTCCTATAAACCTCATTTTATATCCGGTGTTTGGTTGAATTCACTATGCGGTTGGATTTAATTCTCTTTTGTATTCATCGGTTGAACTCATCAGATTGATTTCCACTGTCTCTGATATATTGGGTGAATTCAGCATATAGACATCCATCCATCATATAGTATCCAACTGTTGCTGATTGGTCGGTTTTACATGTTTACGGAGGCGGTAATATTAAGTTCTAATTTGACCAGTTCTTTTTCTTTTTCTTTTTTGCTCTTTTTTCGTTGCTCTTGGTGATAAGTGGTGTTATATTGGCTTCATATGAACCCTTTGTATATAAAATCTTACTAGTATAAACCAAAATCATAAAACTAAGGTGTGTGTGAAGAGGTTCCCCCACACCCCACCAGCAAAACTAGCCTTAACGTTCGTGTTACCGTTGCAAAACAATTTCAAATAAATAGAAGTCCAACACCTTGCAAATCACCCTCAAGACGCTCAATCTCACCTCAGAAAAGTATCCATTCTTCAATCTTCCTCCCTTTCCCCATCATACTCTCTAATCTCGCACAAATTCCTCGTCGGTGCCCTCTCGATCTGCGAATTCAAGCGATCGACAGACACTCGCAGATGGGTCTCGTGGTGCTAATATCTCTCCCTTTGATCGTGTTCTCGACATTGCTCGGGTTCGGATGTTACTTCCTCGGGAGGTCCCGAGGCAGGCGAGAAGCACATGCCCAGGTCTTCGGAGCTCCGATCCCACCACCCGGCGTAACCATGGATTCTTTCCCTACCATGACCCAGCACACCAAGCTGGACAACTCGGCCAATGTTTAAAAAAATTGAAAAGATTGGGTACATGTGGGAGTCAGTTTAAGATTGTAATTTGATGGTTATGCTAGTAATTTGTTGTACAATGATGAATAATTTCTGAAGATTGAGCTTTTTTGTATGGAATACTAAGTGATTCCGGATTTCACCGTTCTATGAGGAGTATTAGGTGTAATCCCAGATGTATACCCCTGCATTTTCGTAGTCTGACTACTGAAGAAAAATAATCACAATTAATGAAAAATAAAATTAATTTCAACAACCAATCAGAAATTGGGATAGTCTAGGAAAGGGTGTATTATAAATCCCCCAACATAGATTCAGTGCATTGGAGGATAGTAAATACCGATTGATTTCCTATGTTTTGCTTGCTGCCCACTCAAATTCAGGCATTTTCAAGGGTGCCCCTTCATCTACTATGATCTTTCCTTAAATTCCAAGCTGACAGATTCTCTACCCAGTGATAGGAGTTATTTGTAAGGTGGAGATCAACTATCTACAATAACAACTCAGGGATGGTTATTTGAACAGAAATGTGAGCGACAAGTTCGATCAGTGTGGAGTTAGCATGGTGTCACGGGCAAGCTAAGTGGAGAGGTTGGTTTCAAGAATTCTCTAAAATTCTTCACAAAGTTCATGGCTTCTCCACACTTTTCTAGAGTTCTCTAGGGTTCTCTAGAGTTCTCTAGGGTATTCCGGGATT
>JAOVYX010021616.1:0-15567 GCA_035668315.1 Drosera spatulata
GGGGGGATACATATGTTTTGCTACTTGGTGTGGTTGGTGCCGAAGCCGTTCTGAGGAATCTACTTATCCTGAATGCTGAATTGTTTGGTTGAGGTCCTCCGACTGTTTTACATTAGATAATAGGATTCGATTGGCAATGGCAAGAATGCAGGGATTGAAATGTAGTTTATATTGTAGAATATGTGAAGTAGGAAAAGAAAAAGCAGTGGTGGCATGTTGGTCTTTCCACTGAATACATTAGCTAGAAAATGTGCTGTTTATAATGGCCTGGATGTGTTTACTGCCGCTGCATTCTGTTGGTGTTAGCATGAATTTTTAGCAAGGACCTTGAACTTGCATTCTATGGGCGTTAGCATATGAGTATTGTCTATAGTTTTGCTAGAACCTAGAAAAAATACCACCACTTTGAAGACCCAGAAGCTTGTTATCAAAAGTTTCTAACACTTGATCTTAGAGATCATGACTTCATTCAAGTATCAAGAACGGGTATAGACCCTAATGAATAGCTATAGAGTTTGTCAATTACATCATCAAATTCGGACCGGCAGTATAATCCTGAATATCTCGTTTGTAATTCTTCTCCTTTTTTGGGCGCCCTTGGAGGACTTACCGGAGGAAACCATAAGAAGCTCTACTAAGCTCCGCTTAGCTACCTAGGAGCTAGAGGTAGCCTAACCATCCAGGGCCGTCTAGAGTTTTATAGAACACTGGCATGATTGCCAAGATTTTACTCCTGGGACTATTGACTCACAATGAACCAGCAGACACATGCCATTGTATTTCTCCACAACACCCACACCCCCCCCCCCCCCCCCCTCTCTCTCTCTCTCTCTCTCGTTATTGATTTAGTGCTACTGCTACCAGTAAGATGGATCTTCCTGTTGGCATTTAAATTGGCCTTGAATAGTTCTGGTTTTGATACTGTCTTCTCGATGCTGCAGAACACATGTGCAATTTGTCTTGAACCATTGGTGAGCAACAATGGGGCTGCCAGTCCAGGCCAAGCTATATTCACATCCCAGTGCTCCCATGCGTTTCATCTGGCATGCATCTCTTCAAATATACGGCATGGCAATGTGACCTGCCCAATCTGTCGTGCACAGTGGACTCGGTTTCCTCAGACACTGTATCCTCCTTGCTGGCTATCTCGCAAGCAAGATGACCCTGTTCTCCGCATCCTTGATGATTCTATCAGCACATTTAGGGTCCACAGACGCTCGGTCCTCCGTTCTGCTCGATATGATGATGATGATCCAGTTGAGCCGGATGCCCACTCTCTATGCCAGCCACGACTATTTTTTTCTGCTAGTCATTCAACAGCTGTGGAAGCTCATCCTTCTTCAAACCCGTGCTCATGCATACACTTTACCGAGCCTCAGCCTCACGGTTTCTCCTCGCATGGCACACAGCTTCAAAGTCACAGGAGCAAGAGTCCCGCGTATTTGTCAGTAAGATTAGCACCCCAGCAAGCAACAGATTTGGTGCTAGTTGCTAGCCCCAATGGGCCCCATTTGAGACTTCTTAAGCAATGCTTGGCATTGGTTGTATTCTCTCTCCGTCCAATTGATCGCTTGGCAATCGTGAGTTACTCATGTGCTGCAGCTCGTATCTTTCCATTGCGGCGCATGACAGCTTATGGTAAGCGGGCAGCACTTCTGGTGATCGATCGACTCTTTTACACCGGATATGCAGACCCAATGGAAGGGATCAAGAAAGGGATTAAGATACTCAAGGATCGTGCTCACAAGAACCCTCGATCCTCCATCCTTCACTTGTCCGACAATCCAACCAGTTCCAGATCTCATCGTGGTATTTCTGATATGGAGATTGAGTTGCCAATTCCCGTTCATCAGTTCCATGTTGCTTCGACAATGTCTATCATGAATGAGCTCGAGGAATTCTTGGTTCAACTGCTAGGAGGTGGAATCAGAGAGGCCCAGTTGAGGATTGGGGATGAAGAGGGGACCAGAATCATTGCACTGGGAGATCTTGTAGGCGGGGAAGAGAGGAAAATTCTTCTGGAGATAGGAGCACATTCTCCTCATCTTAGTATTGCTTATAGCTACGTCGATGGTGGTACTGGAAGTAATGAACAGATAAAGACAGGCGAAGTGTTGGTACGAGTGGATTATAGGAGGGATGTTGGTAATGATTCGGAGGGTACTGGACTCTTTGTAGGGAGAACGAGTTGTGCCGAAAGTAGAGATTTCCATGATCCGTGCATGGCTAGAAGGTGGGCGAAGCGTCTCCATGGACGATGAAGTGCACAGTGCACTAACCGGGACAGGAAAAATGTACTTGCCTTCTGGATTTGTTTTTTCAAGACTTCTGCGAGTGGCATTTGGCACTTGTGTATTCTCTCGTTTTTTTTTTAGTGGATTGGTGATTGATGTTCTTTCATTTCTGATTCTTTAAACGGTATTTGCTGGACTCTCAGCTCTAGAGTCCATTTTCATTGGTTTTGGGGGGACTTTGGTCCGTTGGTTTTAGGGTTCAACAGCAAGCGCCTTAGCAGATTGTGTTTCAGTCTTACAGAGCCAAAGCCTATACTTGAAAAATGCTCTACTACCATTCTAGAGACAGAATACAAAGCGATTAAAATAGGGATGAGACTTTCCTCTCTTAATCATGAGATCAGGGATTCGACATTTGAAGATATTAGAAAATAATCTTTCTATATAAAAATAGGAATAAGATCTACTTTAGTTTTTTTATATAAAAATAAAGATAAGATTTATTTGTGTCATCATGACTTATTGAGATGTCCTTTCCATACCTTATACTTGATGGGATTACATGGGATCGTTTTTTTTAATACAAAGCGATTAAAAAAAAATAACATATGATATATCTGAGCATAATTATATAGGCATATGCTGATGATCCTAATTATATTATAACAAGATCGTTGTTTACATGCAACCAACACCACTCAAGGGGATAAACTTTAAAGTTCGCGAGGGAAGAGTTAAACGGGATGAGAAGTTGTGGGATTATCAGTACACCGACAAAATTTGAGGGCTTGTACTACAATACTACTACTCTGTAACGAAACCACTGCAGAAGATCAAATATCACACCCTTCAGAATGAGTACTCCTTCAAATCTGCCTTTGCGTCTTCTAATTCCATATCGGCCAAGCATTCTTCAGCGCTAAGGGGAGGAAGATTCCTGGTCTTGCGCCTAAGGTTGTGCTTGTGCCACTCGCTTTTGAAATGCTCTCTATACTGCTTCACATCCCCAACAAGCGCCTCACATGTGTTACACTTGCTTTGCTTCACCCCTTTCTCAATAGTTTGAGGATCTGCTGATATTGATTGCTTCTGAAACTTCTCATTGAGCTTCAAGATGGAGTCGTTGGATAACTTCGGCATACTTGGCATGTTTGGTAGTCTCTTCGTCATACTGATCCACATTTGTTTCTCCCTCGGTGTGTACAGAAACAGCAAGAATTTCATGCCTGCCTTGTAAATTTCTTGTGAAGGCATCACATTCACGGAACAATCCAGGGTCCACCTCACATATCTGCATCACACAAGAAGTGTCAGATATGATTTGCCGTAGATTTGGTAAAAATCCATCGGACTTGCAATTCATACACAAACTTTGATTTACGAAAGAAACACAGGCTCACACTAATTTACTCATCACACTTACAACTGATACTTGGTTTGCAGACTCTTCTTTTGATGTAATGTAAGCAGTCCAAGAGTTCAGTTTCTCCATTAAAGACGAAAAATTCTGTTCAGGAACAGTAATTCGCAATCTCATCGGAGATCTCTTTATAGGAAAGTGTTTTTGAAGCTCACGGATGACTTCAAGTGCCTGTAAAGAATAAAAATCATCAACTACTCAGAACACTGAAAAACCAAAAGCTAGTATTGACATTAAAAAAATTAAGCCACATTTGCATTGAAAGGAAACATGCACTCAAATACAAAAAAATAACATGACATGATAGTTTCATGGTAGGGTGGTTTCATGAGAGCCAACAAGAAATGCTAGATGCTCACCTGCTTTTTTGAGCTGCTACTAAGGTCAACAGCAAAATGGATTTCATGCATCAAACTTTCAATCATGCTTATAGTATATGGCCGTTGAGTTTCAGGATTGATAGTCTTCTGCATGACTATAGTAGCAATATCTCGAAACTGGCTCGACAAATGCGACTCCCTTTCTTTACTGGCAACTTGGAGTTCTCCTTTCTCCAAAATCTGAGAGTTAGTGAGTTGAAACTACCAGAATTAGATCATCCATTGATTATCCACAGTAAGAAGAATGTTTTTCACAAACCCCAATTAAAAAAGTTTTAGTCTCACACAATAACAAACATCATAAAGAAATTACAATGAACCGAGGCGTTCACCTCCCTAACAATATCATGTAACATCGTATATCTGACCGAAGTTAAAACCATCTAGTTAACCTAAGTGGAGAAAAGAAAAAGGGGCAAACCTCCAAGCAGATCTTTGTCTGATCATCAGTACCAAATGCAGCAACCAAGTCTTTCGACTTGGCCAGAACTCCCTTTGAAGCATTAGAATAAACCGTGTGTGACTGCAGAACCTCGTCCAAATCTTTCTCCCTATCAAACACCATACCAAAAGTCAACGTCGTCCACACTATTCATCGAATCTAGCGAGAAGAGACAAAAGAACACAACACCTCTTCATTTCCTATCACAACCTAAAAACATTCCTCTCAAAGCCCCCGAGTTCTCAAAAGCATACCAAGATTCAGACTCTTCCTTCGACACTACATGTCGTGTACCTCACCATCGGAAGAAATCCTCATTCTGGATTTAACAATAAAAACTTGTCCCACTAAAACTACGGAAATATAGTATCCTGAAGTTCGCTTCCATGATCAATCTAATCAACCACCAAAACTACACCGACATCTTCGCAGACCAATACGTACACCACAAGAAGCATGAAATATCTAAAATTTTCAACTCCCTGTGTCCATAAAACTGCAACAATCGCAACGGTTTCACTATTCAACACGCTTTTTGAGAAGTTGTAATTGATCGTTAATCGCCGCGAGAGGATCATCAAAGTGATGGAAACAGGTGAAGACGAAGGAGAAGGAGAGAAAGTGATTACACGCCGTCGCGCCATGAGCCGGCTTTGTTCTTGTAGCAAGCGATCTCGAAGCGGACGCCGTGCTTTTTGAGGCGAACCACGGAGACGTTAGTCAGCCTCTTCTGCCCCACCGGCTGCACCAGCGTCTTCGACATCTCGAAATCCTCTTCCTCACTCTCGATATCGCGGCAGTCGACTCGATTTTGGGTTTCCTGTGCAGCAATCGCAAACCCTAGAAAGGCTGGGTTTCCGTATCCTGTTCGGATCAGTGTTAAAAAAAATGATGGAATTAGGTGTTCTGACATCTTGAAATGCTGGGTTTTCCGTGTCTTGAAATCGCAAACCCCAGAAACCCTAGAAGTTCTGTGTTTGTATCGTAGCACGCAATCAGGTGTTAATAGATACTTATGTGAGTCCTGAAAATAGAACTACTCCTTCCTTCACAACAGAATCATAATAACTTGATTTAATATAATAATTTATATATTTATTGATTTTCAATATAAAGATTAAATTATTCTTTATAAAAAAAATTTTCAAATCTTATCATTAAATCAATTTCACTTTGTAAATGAATCACTTTAACATTTCATTTACAAAGAAAGGATGTTTTTTCTCCAATTGATATTCAGACCCTGTTTTGCAGGATAATCTCAGCTTCATCCATTTAAATGTGAGTTAGTTATTCCCTCGGTCACATAAGGATCGCTTACGAAAGGGTCCGATGCTTATAAATATAAGCTAGATCTGACATATGTGATGATGATGAGATGGTTTTCCTCAGTCTTCGACCTCGTTCTGTTTTCGTTTCTGGTGTCCTCATAACATTGAGCAAAATGATAACATTGAGATTCATCAGGAGCAGGATAAACCTGGATATCTCCTCATAGCAATATGCACAGAACAACTCACAATGAAATTCCACAAAATGCTAAGAGCTTCAAGATGTCACGTCCTAATATGAAGGAGCAATGCATGATTATTTCAACATTTCTCGATACCCTTTCAGTTCAACTTCCTGGAGATGGATATGTGGCTGAGAGGTACAACCAGGATCACCAATCTGGTGCACCAAAAGAACTACATTCAGGTTTTCTTGCAACAATGAAGTTACAAGTTCTCAAGAAGGGGAAAAATACTATCAAAATTAAGAATAAATAGGGGACGAGTCTTGTGCCACTACTACTCAGATATTGTCAGTATCTTTGTCACAAGGTGAAGTTTCTTGAATACTTGATGGCATCCATGAATCACAAAAAGATCAGCCTCAGTAGTGAATGCTTTGCTTTCTCCCAGTTTGTCAACCTTCAGAAATGATTCAGGAATCCAAAATTCAATAAACGACAAGACAATAGAATTCTCATTTGTTGGAAGACTAATGCGTCTAACCAGCTAGGAAACCGCAGCCATAAACTATTAGGAAAGTAAAATAAACCCTCAAGGAAGCTTTCATGATTCAGGCTCAAGAAACCATGCTTTGCAGAATTGGACTACAGCTTCTGAAAATTATTAAGGGAACAATAACAATGTACAGCAAAACATAATATACTTTGCAAAATTGTTTTTTTTTTTTTTTAAATTAACATCGTATGCAAAATTGCCACAAAGTAAAAGGACGGTCAGAAGTTGAAGAAAAACTACGGAACTCCAGAGAAGCATATTCATGTGTATTATCACATCATACTATATATTTTTGGCATCCAAAGATAGTCTGCAACCTCTGACTTCATTTTGAAGCCAGAGATGCAAGACTGCAGTATCACAAAGGTAAAAAGCATGGAGATGCTGCTAAGGATATTAGTTACAAAATTTTAAGCGTAGAAGATGAAACCAACAATTTTGCACAATGCTAGAGCTAAAGACCTTAACTATAGTTGTATTTGTCCATCTGATGAAGTGATGGATGAAACCTTAACACGCTAATGCAGTCATCTAAGTTTCCAATAGAACTCCAAGTTAATCATTTCACTCTGGTCTACAGTAACCTAAGTGGGATTTTAAAAAAGGTTGAGCCATTACCTGATCAGTATCAATGTATCATCAACTCATATAGGCAGAGAAGATTAGTTCAATACTTGATCATGTGAATACATTGCAACAATTGAAACAAAACAGATTTTTTTAACCCCTATTTATCAAGAATTGAACTTTCCACCGGTTGTAACAAAGGATAACCATTATTATCTGTCATCAGAATGTTACCTTGGGTTGGCCATTTCGAGATTTGGTCCTCTCAACATAGGAAGGTATAAAAGCTTTTCCGTGTGAATTAGGCCTTTGGACTATGACACCGTACAAAGAAAACGATTCAAGGGCTTTCAGATGATTGCCACCCAAATGGCATCTAGCGGAAATCGCAAGATAGTTATCATTTCAAAGATGATAAAAGGGATTTGGTCGATGGCACCCTCTGTTGTATATTTAGAAGAATAAATGCATGCAATAGCCAAAGACAGTCAACAAAAGCAAGAAAAAAAGAACACAAGTAATTGAAACTCGAAAATCAGAGATACTTTCAGTGTAACACTTCTAGAAAATGGCATCATAAAAATATTTATGGCCAGGTGCAATGTTACAAGACAAAAAACACATCGTCAATGTTCCAATAGAACAGCTGCAGGCAGATTCTGTTCCAATCTAAATGACTCAATGAATTAAGATATAAAGTAGGGTTAAGCTATTTGGATTTGATTTGATTAGATGTTCAAAGATATCAAGCAGGACATGGACTCGATTTTCATTGTCGGGTTACCTTTGAAATGGGGTGGAAGGAGTACAAAGCAATGAAGCATTCTCATTCCATGACGACCTTTGCTCCAACCACCTTCATCTTCTCAATAATCTGCTCAGCCTCTTCCTTGGGCACACCCTTCTTAAAAACAGTTGGTGCCTTCTCGACCATTTCCTTTGCCTCCTTGAGCCCCAACTCAGTAAACGCCCTCACTTCCTTAATCACCTTGATCTTCGATGCAGCATCAAACGCTTCCAATTTCAAATCAAACACACTCTTCTCTTCCTTCTTCTCCTCCTGAGCCTCCACAGCAGGACCATTGGCAGCCAATCCAGCCAACCCGGCCGCCGCCCCAGGCTTCATAACCCCGATAACCGGAGGCTCAGTTATTCCCATTTTCTTCATCAAAATCTGAGACAACTCCGCCACTTCCATCAACGTCAATGACGCCACCTCGTCCACTAATCTAAACACACGCTCAGTCGGAGGACTACGATGACACGTGGGATCGAAATTCGCCGGGTCATAATCAGCAGGAAGCTTCCTCGGATCAATCTCCACCTCCTCTACTTCTTCCTCATCCTCTTTCCTAGCTGGCTGGCCATAGCTTCTTGGCATTACCCAGGCAAAGGGTTTTGTATAAACCCTTTCGCCAAGATGGGGTTTTTGGCAAAGCCCATTTGGAATTTCGGGTTTTGAACAAAACCCAGTTGAAATTTGGGGTTTTTGGCAATACCCAGATGCCAAACTTCGCCCTAATCTTAAAATCAACCGCATTTTTGACAAGTTATGGGGAGGAATTAGATGAAATATAGATCGGGTTGTGAAGATCCCATTTGTATAAGTAGATTGAGAGTGTGTGCCGGTGTGCCCTGAAATCGAAGGAGACAGCACTGAAATGCGATTATATGAATGGAGGTTGGAATTCGATGAGATGAAATTTTGGGATAGAGGATGATGAGTGGTAGACGGAAAGAGTACCTGAGATGGCTGCCGGCGCTTTGAGGTTTCGCAGACGGAAAGAGGTTTTTGTTTTCGTTGGTTTTGTCTCACTTTGAACTCGTACGTCTGCGATGGAACCAAGACAGAAGAACACCTCGAAGCTCCACCGTACACGTATAATGATGTTTTAACTGAAATTTTTGATTTGATAAAATTGAGTGTTTTGGACTCGAGTAGGAAAGGAAGTCTGAGATCAAGAGACGTGTGTTTTGACATAATCTTAGGTTCTTAACAAAATATAAATCTATATGTTTTAAGTTTATGAGATCAAAATATTTATCTTTGAGAACTGATAACTGGCATATATTGGTTATGTAACCGTACACAGTCAATAAAAATCAATCGTCCATTTGAAAAATAAAAAACTGGATTAAATTCAAATTCATCCCTATCCGATGAAAAGAATCCCAAATACAGGGATAAATTATCTCGGATATATAAAAAAAAATATCTTTCGGGATTCTTTTTCTCAGATGCATAAAAAAAATACCTTTCAGAAAAAAGAATCCTGGATGCATCAATGTCTTTCGGGGTTCTTTTTCCTGAAAGTACAAAAAAATACCTTTAGGGAAAAAGAACCCCGGATTTCGGGAAAAAAAATCCCGAAAGATCTGAAAATTCTTTGAATTTTGGTCGTCCATCTCACAAATGAACGGTTGCCATTTATCATCACCCTTTATCTTTATATCGAGTCATCATATATAATATTTTCTTTATTTAAAAAAATTGTGAAAAATTAACTTATATGAAAATTAAGAAAATATTTTGACTTAATGGTTTTTCCAATATCGTCTCGATTGAGAGAAAAAATAATGATGATAAAGATGATATGACATAAATGAAGATATCTGAGACCTTTTTTTGTGTGCTAAATATGAAAAAATTATGCTCATCTCTTCATCCCATAATTATTACAAGACTTGTTATTTTGAGACGTTCCAAAAATATTACATCACAGTACTTTATTTTCTTATTTAAAAATAATTTTATATTAAAATAATTATAATTTCACTTCATATCACTACTTTTTTTTTTTTTTTCATACTTTCACATCAAACTCACCATAATCATAAAAAACACAATATATTAATTAAAATATATAAAATTAGCCACATATATAAAAAATTGATTCGAAACAAAACGTCATAAAATTTATGAGAAAAAAAAATAATTTATATAAAGATCAATAATTTGTCGTAATTTAAACGAAAGAAAAGGAATAAAAGTTTCCCTGTATTTTTACTCGCAAGTGACGAGATATTTGACGTTTCTCTTGCTGAAAGGTAGTTAAATTGAAAACATCTTTAGTACTTAATTGGATCAACCCCATTAACAAGAAGTCATTGCGGGAGCAAGCGAGCAGCTCACCGCCGGCGAATGGCGTCAACGGAGACAGGAGCCGTGGTGGTCGAGAAAGTCGCCGGAAAATCCACCGTCACACGGTGCTTCTCAAAGTACCCTCTCAAATTCATCATACCCAACAAGGTCTCCCTTCTTCTTTCACAGTTTTCCATCAATCCAAGTATCTAATCTAACCCTAGCATTAACATTGATCAAAAGCTTCGTTGATCTTTAATTATGAGTATAATTATGTTTTGAGGGGTTTTTGGGATTTGCCCATTTCAGGTGGGTGGGTTAAAAACTGATGCAGTGTGGATTTACTCGCTCACATACGCTGGAGGCATAGTCTCTGTACATTTCGGCCCTCAATGATTTCTCATTTATCGCGTTCTCGCTTTGATTTTCTTTGTGAGTTGGCTGAATCTGAGTTATGTGTTTGGGAATTTTGTTGCGTAAGGGAGATTCGATCTCGTGTAGTTTCAGTGTTGGGGATGGTTGTGTTGCTGTCTTGAGCACTCAGGCTTCTACCAAGGTGGGTTCTTGCTTTGTTTTTGTTGCTTATTTTTAAGTTATTTTCTGGTGTAGCATGACGAGAACAATGTGTGAAAGAGAGGGAATGGTGCTGTGTCTATATAGGTGACTCTATGGTTTGCTGTTTTATTCTACTACGAGTTACTGGTATTTGTTGTGATTTGTAATTAGAAAGTTGGTTGGAGAGTAATTATTCTTGTGGTTTTTTTTTTTTCAGGTGTACAAAACTTTGGCTACCATTTTATTTTTTTTCAGGTGTATAAAACTTTGGCTACCAAGAGTTCAAAGTTGAGGTACGAATTACAAAATTTATTACTTGTTATTTGTAAATTTTATTATGAATGCCATAAAAATATGTAAAATATAAAATTGTATAAAAATGTAAAAGAAATTTAAAAAATACAGACGACGATTTGTGAGTGTAAATTACCAATAGCTTTTGCTTTCTAAACTTATTTACTAATTGAAATATCTAGTTTTGAAATTTACGAATTGATTTTTTTAAAAACATAAAATCAAATGGTGATTTCTAACCATTACTTCTAAATAATACTTCTTCCTTTTCTTCTCTCCGATCATTTTCCCTAAATGATTTCACGTGGCTTGATTCGTCAGCTATCTACTAACCATCTTTCTTTCTAGAAAGAGAGAATTACGGGAGAGTGCTACAAAAAGTGTTTTATTACCAATTGGTGTAATTAAATTTTTTTAATTACCAATCAATTACTAAACAATTAAAACGGCAATGTTACCTTTTCATCCAAATAAAGAAAGAGAATTTTTTATTAATCATTTACATCAATAACAGATCTTCAAAAGGAATACAATATTCAAATTTTATCACCTAATCTTTTCCCTCCCCCATCTGTTATTGTCGAAACTGTTCGTTGTCGTTTCTCTAACGCCTCTGTCGTCGTTGTCATCGCCTCCGTCATTGCTACTGGAACATTCAATGCCTCACCATGACTATTCAGTGCGTTGCCCTTGCCGCTACTGTTGTTGGAGCACTCGGTGCCTCGTCATGAGCATTCAGTGCGTTGTTTTAAAACGATCAATTGTCACGCCTTTAAGAACGGAACACTTACCCTATACAACGACCTTAAAATCAACCACATTACAATATTTTTAGTGCACTATTTTCTTGCAACAGTGCGCATAAAAGTCAAACCATCATCACCTTCAGTGCAACAGTACGCCCATGAAATCAAACAGTGCCCCGTTATATGGGCTACGACGTCGCAAGAATGACACCGTCGTCTTATTTTCGAGGTAGCAGACATCATTGACTTCGCTGTCACTAATTAACATGACAGTGCTCCAACTATGTCAAGGTAGAACAAGTTTTTCCCAAGTAGTTTCTTCCCTCAGATTGTTCAAGAAACTACATCCATATAAAGGAAAATCATGTGATATAGGAAGTTTTGTGAAATAATTCTCTTTTGAGAATTTGGAAAATGAATCAGACATTATGAAGCTCAAACATGATTGTCAATGAATGAAAAATATTTGATTGACTGTTTTAGAAGGGAAGGTAAGAGTATTTCAAGAGTGAAATTAAAATTTTAAAAAATACACCATTTAGAAATTAAAAGAATGTGGTATCACTTCTTGATAATTTTGATAAATAAATATCATTTCGGTAATTTTCACTTTTAAAAAAAATAAGAGTCTCTTCTCCTTTTTATCCCTAAACCAGACATTTAAATTTCAAAACCCTATTTCATATATTCATCGCATCCCTTCACTTTCCCACAAAACTCTGCCTCCATCGACAGAGTTCACCGTCCTCGCCATTACCAAATTCATCACCACCAATCATGTCCACCAGCACCACCATCTCCATCGACTTTGTCACCCTATCCCTTAAACCACCCCATATTGATTACACTCTAACATCGGGCATCGTGAATTTTGGAAGGAGATTCGTTGCGTTGAACGAATCAGAGATCTGGCTCAAAATCATCAAGCCGTTGACATGAAGCTTGCTAGACTGTCATCATCATCTTCTTTGTTTACTATCATCTTCTTCAAATGAATTATCATTCAATATGGGGCAGTCATACAGTAGGGGCACACTGGATGTAATATAAGCCCTGATCATCACTCAGTGCATCTTCATCCTCTTCATATATGGATGAGGAGGCATTGTCATACACTATATTCTAATGAGGCGGCACTGTCTTGATGCATATATTGATGTTTCAGAGGGCACTTTATCAGAAAGAATCTCTTGGGATGCATTGTTGGTATACAGTGCACGTCGGCAATGGAGCACTGTTTGTCATAATAGACGTATTGTCAAAAACAGAGCCCTTTTTGTTGGTGTTTCGAAGAGTTTTCTATGCATCTGAATAATCATATGAACGCACTGTATTTGTCATATGAACACACTATATGCGGCGATGAAAGAAGACATCGAAAATCATAGACATGGTGCACATATGTCAGAGACAATGCACCTTCTCTCAATGTTAGAATGAGCACGCACTGTACTGCATCTTTAATGCAGTGTTTAATGATGGCAGACGACGGTGCCTTAGGATTGAAGATGTTTATTTTACTTTTTTTAAGGTTTTTTTTATATAATTGATAGGTATTTATGTGTTTTCTTTTTACAGGTTGATGGTTTAGATTTGATTGAATCAATTAATGATTGTAATGATTTATTTCCTTAACTTAAATGTGGACAAATAAGATCATACATTTAGTTTGAGAAATTATTGGTAAAAAAAAATCTTAGATATGACTTATTGATAAATAAGATTGATTTTGAGAACTTATTAATAATTCTCTCTTTGTGATAAGATTATCTAGGAAGTTTTCCTGGGTTTCTGGAATTTGACCTATGGGAATTTCTCCAACAAGAAAGGTTAGAAGCTGTGTTTGACTTATTTTTTTTTTTTATTTAATTGGTTCAATAAAAAAAATTGATTAAATACATCGATCATTCTTATCATTAAACCATCCTATTCAACCTTTATTTCTATTTTATCCCATAACATGAAAATTGATATGGATTAAATAGACTTGTAATTCTATATGTTAGGACTCTACCCCTACCACTTGTGAGAAGCAAGATTGAGTTATGTGCTTATGTCTGGAAACTAATTTGTTTTAGACTTTAAACTGATTTTTCATATTTTTTTTACTTTGGCAATATTGAAGGATTCTTTAGTTGTGCTTCTGCATTGCGGAGCCAGTTGATGACATTGATGTTTCTTTGAGGCTTGGTGGGATATATAAACATCATAATGCTATCTGATTTTAGAATATTCAATTTGTTATCAACAGTGCCCATAGTCCGATGGTTGAAAATGACAAAAATCTAAGAATAGTGTTTAACGTTTGGAATATTAAAATTGATCATTGTTGTGTGTTGTATTTCGTATGGTTTTCGTTGCTTCGATTCTTTAGGATTTATTATAAAGAACTTTAGTCTTATCCTATGTTGTGCTAGTTTTGGACGAAATTTGGTTACTGCAATTGAGATGGGATTTTCATCACTTGTTCCAATGCTGTATAATTACCTTCTTTTGTTTTATTACTGGTTTAGTAGTTGCGAATTTTTCATCTTTGCCTTCAGTGTCTCCCTTACGTTTTGCCTGAAATGTCTCTGGTTTTATTTCTTTCGTGATCCCTATTTGTGAATTTTGACCTTTTTAAGTTGTGGTCTTCTTTTCTAACCATATTTGTGAATTTTGTTTATTTCCTTTTTTTTCATGGTTACTGTGGTTTTCATACAAATTCGTTTTAGTACGATGATGTGTGAATGCCCAGAAGTATCTCGATTGTCATTTTAGCTGTGCTATCTCTTAATTGATGAAGAAAATGATCAACAGTTTGTGTAATATAGTAGGCAAAAGTTGGAAGAGATGCTCTTTTTGTTGTCATCCCAGATCCAGTGGCATGTTTTTCAACAGCAAGGTATTCTCAAAGGCAGATATTCAGAGTGCTATCAGACTCGAATTTGGTTCTGGTTGACTGGTTTACAAGTGGACGTTATGAAAGTGGAGAAAAATGGGAATTTGGGTTCTATAAGAGCACCAACAATATATTCTCTGAAGATGGCCAACCCATCTTTCTTGATACGGTATGTTTCCTATGGATGACTAGTAGTGATGTAGTCATTTCATTTTGATTAGAAGCTCTCTAGCATGCATGATTAACATTTTTGGGGATCCAAGGGATCTCGTCTTGTGTATCAATTATACCATGTCATTCCTCAGTTTTTCGTCTTGTGATCATCATGATTTAAAGTGCATGGACTATGAGGTGCTTTTGATAGGTTGGAGGAGTTCTTTTCATGGGCATAAGAATCAAAATTACGTTGCACTCTTCTCACTTGCACAGTATTTTATCATGTAAAGTCATTACAATTTACTGCTGGCTATGGAGGTTGAAAAGACTAGAGAAACATGTGTTCTGGCAATTTTCTGAGAAGTAGAAGAATAGTGGATGAAGCTGTGTTTCTAGAGCTTGGTGGGAAATGAGAATGAGTTTATATTGCAATCCTTGGTTTTGTCTCGAAGTTAAGGTCTTCCGCTTTCAAATTGTTGCAAAAGCTTCTTTTCAAGGGATGTCTTACGGAGTATGCTGGCTTATGCTAACATATGCTTTAAGTAATTGTATTAAACTGTTTTGCTCATGCTAATGAAGTGAAACAATTCGCAGTCAAATAATGTTAATCGAAAATGAATCTGCCGTTTTTATACTTATTTCGTTGAGAGCAAATGCTGGTACTGTTGGAGCAGGGGAGCATCAGCTCTATAGCTGAACGCATCCAGGACTACCAAGTGATTGCTATGGTGATAATTTTGGGGTAGGAATTAAGTTGTGTCCTGATACCTATTGATTTTGTTCTCCACTTGATCTATCTGT
>JAOVYX010021617.1:0-15565 GCA_035668315.1 Drosera spatulata
TATCTTTACTTTTAGTTTTAATTTGAGATTGGTTTGATTTGTTGGGGTTGATTATGATTATTGTTTTAGGGTGGATTATGATGGTGGAAATGGATGTGATGATGGTTATGGTTTGGATTGTTGAATAATAATTGTTTGGATTGTGGTTATGGTTTGGGTATGATGATGGTTATAGTTTGGATTGTGACCTAGAAAATGGGTGTATCTTGGTTTATGAACGGATATGGTGGATTATGGTGGTGGATTGTGAAAAATGTGTCTATCATTAATGTCTTTGCGCAGAATTATTTTTAACTCAATAAAATATCAAAGTAAAAAATATAGTTTACATCAAAGTATGTGTAGATAGTTAGAGTGTTTGTAATGCCTGATTAACGTGTTTCGTTATGTTTGATTTGTACAAAAAAATGGAATCGGATATGTCATGATATTATGATAGATCTTGGATGTATGAACGACTAGTTGAAGGGTATTTGAGTGAAGTATTTGCCAGAAATGTCAAGAAGTTTGTGAAGTTAGCTCTTAAGAAACAGATTTTCAAATATCCAGGACAGTTGAGATGCCCTTGTGTGAAGTGTCACAATGTGCACTATTAAACGACAGTTGATACAACCATCCACTTGTATCAGCGTGGTTTTGTGTCCAACTACTGAATATGGATACAAAATGGTGAGGTTGAGCAAGGGGAAACCTCAATGAACATAAATCCTACGAGGATTTGGTAATGGATGGATTTAGACCTGGATATTCAGGAGTTGTGGATCATGAGACCACGAATACTTGTGATGAAAGTCCACCATCTGGTTCCAAGGCTTTTTTCGACATGTTGAACGCTGCTAGTGAGCCATTGTATGTTGGTTACGAACTGACTCAGTTGGAGGCTGGTTCTAGGCTGCAAAACATCAAGTGTGAATATAACATGCCTCATAGAGCAACGGATGCCATTGCGGCATTGTTGAAAGATATATGTCCGGAAGACAATGTGATGACAGAGACGTTGTACTCAGCTAACCGGTTAATGAGGGGTATTCGGCTTTCTGTGCATAAGATAGACGTTTGTCCCCATGGTTGCATGTTATTCTGGAAGGATGCTGAGCAATTTGAGATGTTTTCAATTTGTGGGACACAGAGATACAATGTCAATCTTCAAAGTAAGAAACGTGTAGCGCATAAGGTGTTGAGATATTTACCTATTACTCCGAGATTACAGCGATTATATGCGAACAAGAGCACCGTATATGCGATGGCTTGACACGCTAGTACTCACAGCTTTGAGGACGCGATGTCGCATCCTTCTGATAGTGAAGCATGGAAGCACTTGGATAGAAAGTTTCCTTGGTCCTCTACAGAACCTAGGAATGTCTGTTTGGGTCTATGCATGGATGGGTTTGCTCCTTTCGGAAAGTCTGGGGCAAAGTACTCTTGCTGGCCTGTGTTGTTGACACCTCATAATCTTCCCCCACGTCTGTGCATGAAGACACCATACATAATTCTCTCTATGATCATTCCGGGGTCAAAAATTCTGAAGGGAAACTTGGATGTTTATTTGCAGCCATTGATTGAGGAGTTGACTCATTTGTGGACGTATGGGGAGGCCACGTATGATGTTTCCACGAGACTGACCTTTCAATTGAGGACGACTTTGTTATGGACTGTTAGTTATTTTCCAGCGTATGGAATGCTATCTGGTTGGAGCACGGCAGGAAGATTGGCATGTCCTTATTGTATGAAACATACCAAGTCATTTACTTTGAGGCAGGTAGGAAGCAAACATTGTTTGATTGTCATCGTCGCTTCTTGCCGCATGATCATCCCTTTCAAGCCAACAAAAGTGGTTTCTTCAAAAATAGGGAAGATTACGATGATCCTATCCCTTTGTATGATGGTGATGAGATACTTGATCGCGTTTTCAATTCACACCCTAATGAGTTTCATGTCACTCATAATTGGAGCAAGAGGAGCATTTTTTTTACGATTGCCATATTGGAGCAATCTATTAATTAGACATAATCTGGATGTGATGCATGTAGAGAAAAACGTGTTTCATAATGTCATGGACGTGAAGGGAAAGACAAAAGACACGATTGTGGCAAGAAAGGATCTCAAACTATACTACAAGCGTCCTAAGTTGGATATCAATTTTGTGAGGTATGAATTTTGTGATATCAATTTCTCGAGGCGTGAAACGATTTTTTATTCGAGCATGTGTCCATGTGTCCATGTGTCCATGTGTCCATGTGTCCATGTGTCCATGAATTTAGATTATTCGAGCAAGAAATGTTCCGAACTCGTCATTCAAGATCCATCCAAGATGTTTGGAGCAGATGTGGAGACTTGTGGCCTTTATGGCTTCAAAATTTTGTGAGTTGGTTGATTTCTGCTTCTAATTGATTTCTGCTCCTTATGTTCTCCACATTATGCAATTCTTCCATCCTTTTCAATATAGGTCTTAAATAATGAAGTTGATGACTTTATCTATGCTCTTGGTACACAACCAGTTGTACAAGTAAACTCGTATCCGCAATATTACATCAATGGCTATTTGTTTGACACATTTGCATATGACTCGACGAAAGCAGCAATGAACTATGGTGTATGTGTCAAAGGCGATGAAGTTGATTATTATGGTATTTTGAGAGAGTTTGTGGAGTTGCAATACACGAGGAACGAACGTTCATATAGAGCGATCCTTTTCAAGTGTGATTGGTTTTATTCCGACAGAGGGCTTGTTGTACACGATAATTACAAACTTGTTGAGGTCGACAAAACGAAGAAGTATCGAGGTGGATATGACCCCTTCATTTTGGCGAATCAAGCACTCTAAGTTTGTTATGCTCCATATCCCAGTCTTAACAAGGCTCGAGATCAATGGTGGGCAATGTTTAGGATGAAAGCACGGGGGATGATTGATGCTTCGAATGATGAGGACGCTTTTCAAGAAGACATGTCACACAGCAATATTGCTCTAACTCCTTATGACAATGACATGGCCGAAATGGACGAAGTGGAAGAAGATAACTTGCAAGATGAGGACATTGAGGAGAATGAGGTAGAGGACAATGAAGATGGGGAGGAAGAGAGGGAGGAAGGGAGGGAGGAAGATGGGGAGGAAGATGGGGAGGAAGATGGAGAGGAAGATGAGGACGTTGATGCTGATGATCATGAAGATGATTAGAGTTAAACATCCACAGTCCCTTATATTTAGATCTATTTAGCTAGTTTTATATTGTACATAAAAAAAAATTTAGTTGTATCTATTCACATCTACGTATATCTATCCTTATATGGTTCTTCAAATATTTAGTTTTATCTAGTTTTATCCTTACATAAATTTTTTCCCCCTATTTATAGATGTCACGACGGCCTCTACAGAGGGGTAGGGGGAGTTTAGAGCCGTCTGATAGAGTTACAGGTATATAAGCTACAAATTTGAGTTACTTGGGGTTTTGTTTCTAAATGATAACATGTTTCTAAAAAATTTTAAAAAAAGTTAGGTAAGAGACCGATGATCGATCCTACATACAGACGACGCCCTAGGAGAGGTAGGGGTGACTTCCACCAGATCAGAGAGGAGGATGAGATGGAGGACGTTTGCATGGATGAGGAGCCATTCCCGAGCCCTCCCATTAGTTACAGACGAGTTCCTCGCACCACCATTTCAATTCGTGAGCCGTCTGTGCCTTCTCCTTCACCCTCGGCCCCTCCCTCAGCTCTATCACCAGTCCCTTCACCCTCACCAACGCTTTCTCCACCAGCCTCGTCATTACATAGATCATCATCTCATTCATCCGTCCGATATGAGTATGATGGTGGATATGATGGTGGCGGCCGTCTCGGACTGACTTTAGGCCCCCATAGTCTATGGTATGTCTTTTTTATTATTATTTTTCTATTTTGTATCTTTTTTTAAATTCATGTATATCATTTTTGGTCATATCCTGTACTAATGATTTTTTCTTTCAGGTTTGATGATCACTCTGCGGTGTCTCATGTCACAGAGTCATTCGAGAGTTACTACTACGGTCCATGGACGTGTTGGAGGGATATTCCAACATGGGCTAGGGACAAGATGTGGGCATATTTTAGGAGAAGATTAAATAATGACAAACTTTCAATAATTTTATTCATTTTTTTGATTTCTTAATAAAACATTTTATTTTTGACAATGCAGGATTTATATCATTGGAGGCATAAAATCACCGCTATGGTGCGGGAGGCGTGGAAGGGAAAAATGATCGACCGCGTCCGGGATCACATATACCGATAGAGGAGGGTGATCATGAGCGGTGGTAAGGTGCCGTGGATCGATGACGAGACGAAGGGTCAGCTGAAGGTCCTCTGGAAGGATCCCAAGTTCAAGACCCGTTCGGAGCGTGGTCAGGAGAACAGGAGCAAGGGGGAGGTGAAGCACAGCCAGGGATCCGTGTCGATGATCCAGGTAGCCAAGAAGATCGTAAATATATTTTAGTTCATTTAACAACCTTACCTGCGAGTATTTTTTTTCCTAGTGATTTGTTTGACATCTTTTAGTTAATATTGGCAGGAGAAGGAGCTGAAGAGGAAACCAAACAGATACGAGGTGTTTGAAAAAACACATACGAAGAAGGGCACGCTGGCAGGAGAGGTGGTTTGGTGCGATGAGAAATCCAAGGAGACGGCGGTGATTTAGTTTTTGTTTTCTTTATCATATATCCTTCTATTTTTTTAAGTAAAATCAAATAGGATTACTCTATAATTGCTTCGGATTTTTTTGCGCAGGCTCAATGTTTCGCACTGGAAAAGGAGTTGATAGATCAGATGCATGCTGAAAGGGAGCTGGGCACAGAGCCAGGCGTACCTCAGGGTGACAGGGTGTAACAAAGGCCGTGCTTATGGCCTTGGCTCGACTACCAGCATGTATTACTCGAAGGACTCTTTGTCCTCTCGTTGTAGCATGGTTTTCGAGAGCGTTCGAGTCACTGCCCTAGAGGAGAACAACGCGAGTTTGGCATCAAGGGTGGATGCTCTTACGCAGATGGTGGAACGTCTGGCGTAGCAGCTGACTCAGTGCGGATCCAATCCGCTGGATCGTCCTCCACACCGACCACAAGATCCGGACTCACCACCCGGTGCAGCGGAGCAACCTAGTGTGTTTTAGTTGTCCGTTATGACATTCTTGTTGGGATTTAGGTATTTTTGTATTTCATATTATTTTTGTTCAATGATATTCTTGTGTTGGAGGACGCTTTTTTGTGCGGATTGCTGTTTGTCAACCCGTAGAATGTATGATGGGGTTGTATCTTCTTGTATATGGCAGACGCAAACCAGTTTTTCAGTATTGTTTTTTTCCGAAAAATTAAAATTTACAACAGAAAATGTTTTTTTGTCGCAAATTTACTATCAAAACCGTCGCAAAATAATGCCTTTGGGGAAATAAGGTTTACGACAGCAAAACAGGATCCGTCGCAAATTAGAGACAATTTCGTCATAATTTTACGACAGTTCCATCAGAATCTTACGACAGTTCCGTCGCAAATTTGCGACGGCAAAAAAAAAATTATAGGTCAGAAAATAAAATCTTACGACGCATGTTGTTTTTGTTACTATTTTACAATCGAACTGTCGCAATATTGCGACAAAACCGTCACAAATTTGGGTTTATGACTAAACAATTAACTACAGGTATATTCCGTCGTAGATCTGTTACAAAAGAGGTTTTGCGATGGATTTGTGATGGAATTGACCTGTAGCTAATTGTTAATCTTTTTGTGGTGTTTGAACGAGGTTGTAAAGAAGGCCAAGGAAACAAAAGTCATATCCCCTTCAATACCATCGTTGCAAGGGAAATCATCAAATCCTTTGCAGCCAAGGAGACCGAAGCTACTAAAACAAGACAACGGCCAAGGAGGAAGGCTCAAGCTTGACCTCCTAGGGCAACCAGAAGAAAGTTGATCATGTAGATCTCAGAGGAGGCCGAGGACGCATCATCAAAGGCACCAACAGGAAATGATCAAATCCAAGAAGAGGAAGTTACTCAACCAGTCAAGGCAACAGCTGAAGAAGAAGCAGATGCAGACCAGCCAATTCAAGGATCTCCCAGAAGGGAAGGAAATGAGTCCTTATTAGAACCAGAACAATTCATTTATATCCCAGTTAGCATACTCGAACCAATTTCCTCTACTGCACCACCTATTCTGAACGTTAGGGTGGAAAAAGGTGAAACGTCAAGCATGCCACCCCTTGAAGACGTTGAGACAACTATGCTCCATGACTCCAATCTAGCAGCAGCAGTAATCAGGAAAGGATACAACGAAGGCTTAATTTCACTCATCACACAGACAGCAGAGCTGTGGAGTGAAGTGACATAAGGTCCGCAAGCAGAATTAAGAAAGAAGATGACTTCCAAAGGGGTCAATCGAAAACAGATAGAAGCAATGGAGACTAAGATAAGAAGGGAAACACTAAAGGCTCAAAAAGTTATAGAAAGGAAAACATTGCCCTCTCTCACGATTGGGAGATAAAAGGAAACGTCAACAACAATAGTAATAGTGTCAATCCCGTCTGCAAGACTAGAGCTGATGAGCCTACAGACTGAACAGGCCTTGACTGTAACTGAAGTATAGGCAACTACAACCACGATAGCAGAGGAAGGACATGAAGCAACCACTGCTACCACACCTGATCGAACAACAATAGATGCAGTATTACAGACGGCCATATCCCTTCAGACAAGAGTAAGCAGGCACTCTACTAAAACAAAGCAACTCCTTGGTGTTCCAGAAAACGAGTCTATGCTACAACAATTCATAAGGGAGAAACAAGCTGCCTATGAAATGAAGGAGAAAAGCAGCTCATCAAGGACCCAAGTTGATCCCCTCTGGCCCCACAATCTGAGAGAGAATCAATCCTGATGATAGAAAAACTAAGCTGGGAGTTGTTATTGGGCTTACAGAAGCTGAATTCGCACAGCTATCCATAATGTGGAAAAAGGATGCAACAAAGAAGAAGAGACCAGCTGAGCCATACATACTGTTCAGTGGAACTCTACAAATCAAGGATTCAACTCTCAAAACCAATAGAATCAGGCAAGCCCAGCTGGTGGCAATCGAGTTCATGAACGCTATTGAGGTTAAAGAAGAGCTAAAATAGTTGGTTGACAAACACCTAAGGTTTGCAACCCTGTAGATCCATGAATACCTCTCCAAACCTATCACAGGAAGACCACCCTCTCTAGGAGATGACAACAACAATGATAAAAAAAAAAAAAAAAACGACAAAATAATGATGATGATGATGATGATACATCACTGGAGGATAATATCTTTGATGACGTGGCACGTGAAACCACTGACAAGGGAGTCCAGGCACATCAAGAACAAGAAAGGGAATAATAACCTTAACCCACAACAGCAGCAGATACTCCTCCCCTCACAGATGCAGACGACAATACAATGCCACCTGTAGACGATACTGATCAAACCAAGGAAACGCAGAAATCTGCAGAAAAGGCTCCATCCATAGAAACATACCATGAACCAGTCACTGAATCATCAACTGAAGGAAAAAAAGCTGGAGATAAGCCTGATCAAATCATTATTCTAACAGATGAAGGGTCAGAGATATCTACTACAGTCAAGGAGACTCAGTCAAGCCGAGAAGTTACATCTAGTGAAATGACTCTACAAGAACTGAGGAAGCATCTTATGGACGACACTCCTATCTCCAAGGGAGCAGTACACCAACACATCACTACAGACCCAAGGGTATCACCTCTCAACATTCAGTTCATTCCTCAATCCACATTTAGACTAGAGCAGACCAAAACAGACCCCCCATCAGTTGGCTTTCCGGAAGGGTTGCTCTATGGTGCCACAAAAAACATAGCAATGACACCAAGGACGACTGCAACAAGTCTCAAACAAATCCTAGCAGCATCACACACTCATGCATCACCCTCACAGACAATAGTGACAGGATTGTCCAAGGACAAGCAATCCCCCTCAAGGGATGATTCTGGCATAATTGTCTTGGAGCATCGACTTCAGCATTTGGACCAAAGTGTCTATGATCTTCATCAATGGACAAAGGATGCATTTCGTGATCTGCTTGAAAGCCTTGAACCTATTGCAGAAGAGCTTGAGTTAGAAACAAATGACAGAAACAACTACTTTGCTGATTTTTATGATGTCCTCTCTGGTATTGGCAAATAATTACATTAACAAATCAAAAAGAGAAACACTATCAATCTTCAACAATACGACAGGAGTGCCTCCAACCTGAGTAGACTAAGAACTGCCCAAAGCTCCAAGAGCCGCAAGTTGTAGACCTCTCTTCAAGCTACTCAAGATAAACTCCAACAGCATATTTAGAACAATGACAAGAGACTCACCTTATTGGAGACTAAATTTCAGGCTAAAATTGCCAAGGCTACTGCAGCTCATCTGACTACCTCCATCGAACTCAAGGCTACTGTAGTTGAAGCCCTTACGGTCGTATTTTCTACTCCTCTCTCCCTAAATGTGATGACAATAACAAAAGGGAGAAAGACACCAGTTTCAATGACATATTTAGAACAATGACAAGAGACTCACCTTATTGGAGACTAAATTTCAGGCTAAAATTGCCAAGGCTACTGCAGCTCATCTGACTACCTCCATCGAACTCAAGGCTACTGTAGTTGAAGCCCTTACGGTCGTATTTTCTACTCCTCTCTCCCTAAATCTGATGACAATAACAAAAGGGAGAAAGACACCAGTTTCAAGGACGCAAAGGAGAAAAAGCAGGAGGATGGAAAGGAAGTTGAAGAAAAGGATGCTGCCAAGGGGGAGGAAACTCACAAGAAATCTTCTAAGAAAACCTCAAGATCTCAGGGGGTGGATTCAAGCAGCTGAGTCAAACAGGAAAGAAAGAGGTCCAGAGAGCATCATCAAAGGGGTAGATAGCTATTAGAAAGGCGCAGACAAGACTACGAAGTAGACTACCCTGAGAAGCGCAGGAAAAGAGACAAAGGCTATAGGGAAGCACAAAGGCTATAGGTAGAACACTTGTAACGTCCTGTAACTTTTCTTTTCAAACTGTGTGTAAAACTTTTTCTTTCAATCAAAATGTATTTTAGAATGGTGAACTTGCTGTTTTGAAACTTAAAATTTTATTATCATCAATTTAGGGGGAAATTGTTAGGAATGTGCTTGTAGACATTGATGAACAAAACTTTAGAGTAGAAAATACTTGTAGTTAGTTGTTTAGGTTGAAAACTAGGACAATAAGTTGGAGTCTAGGGAAGCATGCAATAGAGCATCAGATCACAGTTGGAAGGCAAATGTGCACCACCTGAATTCAGACTACTACAAAAGGTTCTAGATAAACAATTGGGACAAACATTGATAGGAAAAAACCACAAATGCTTCAGAATTTAGGATCGAAGTCTAAGGATCAAATAACATCACAATACAAAAGACTGGGTGTAATAGGATTGGCTTGCAGTAGGGACAAAAGCGCGGTAGACTGGAAGTGCAACAGATTGATTAGTGAGTGGACTGGGATCTGAGTAACGGTCATATCAAAGATTTGGGGTTCGAAAATCTGTGCGAGGTTGATAGTTGTTATGAGAAGGCCTGTCAACATCTATGAGGATTCACACAGGGGACAAATAGTCAGCTGTCAACATCAGAACAGTACAGTCACATGTTATAATTCTCTGAGCCTATAAAAGGGGATTGATCAAGCTTAGAGAAGGTTGACAACGATTGTGGAGTTCATTTGCAAGCAAGAAAAATCTCTCAAGTGTTGAGCGAACGTTCTCAAGAGCTGTGAAAAAAGATATGAGGAAAGGAGTTCACTAGTCTCCACCAAGAACAACCTCTGTCGTAGAACTTTTGGAAAAGATCTGTGCAACGATCTAGCGTTTAGCCTTAGCAAGTTCTGTACTTGAAAGGGGTTGTCTTGTAAATCACAAACAAAAAGATAGTGAACTCACCTCTTAACTGACCACACAGGTCACCAAGGAAAGACTGTCTTTGACAACGATTGTCTGAACCAGTATAAAAATCTTGTGTCCTTCACTGTTTTTCATCTTTTACTTAGAACTGTTAGAAAACAGCGCAGGACACACAGGAGACAATCTTGATATATTATTGTCTCTACTGTAGACTCCTTTCGCAAGTCTATAGAAGGTTAAGTGCATACTGACCAAGATTAGGTTGCACTGAATTATGAAAATTTATGATTAGCCTACTCACTCCCCTCTAGGCTATTCATTGTTAACTTTGTGACTTACATATCGCATAACCTCATCAAAAGATCTTCAAAGCTCGAACACATTGGAACGTTGTTCGGATAAGTAACACCATCAACCTTGCACATATCACCATCGCAGTCATTAACAAGACCTAATTGCTTTCAAAATCAAAATTCGAACAGTCCACACGCAGCATAACAAAAAACACTCAAATCCACGTCAGATTTGATTCGAATCAGAGATGATGATCGTTGATGATGGTAGATGACTGATGATCAAGACAAGATGATCGCCGATGGAGATGATGATGAGAAAAGGATGATTGCAGATGGAGCCGACAAAGATCGCCGTGAAATTCACCAAAACAAATAAAAAATCAAAAGAATGATTCAAAAGGAAAAGGGGTAAATTTGGAAAGATTTGATGATTTTTTATAAAAATGATACCTAATCAAAATAAAATTCTCTTGATGGTATCTTATTGAAAATAAATCTCCAAAGTGCTACCCCAAGGGAATTTTAACTTTTAACATTATGAATTGCGTTAATTGAATTTAATTTTATCATTAAATTTATTTTTATTTGTTTTAAACTTTAATCTTTTATATTAATTTTATTATTATTCTAAATTTATTTCAGGTTTTATTTGCTTTTTTATGTCAAAATGGATTTTGGAGAAAAAAATAGTCATTCTCTTTCCACCATGAATCTACAATTCTTTGATCAGTGCAAGGAACAAAAAAATCAAGTTTCGTCCCAAATGAGATTTCATAATGAGTCGTTGATAAATACTCCCTTCGTCTCATAAAAATTATAACATTTATATTATTTGGATGTCCAATAAATATTATTACGTTTTCTAATTTATTAAGGAATATTATCAAATCAGTTACAGTACATGCACTAACTTCTCTCAAAGTTGCTATAATAAATTATAATTTTAGTATTATTCAATAAAAATTCAACACAAATATAAATTTTCGATTCGGATCACAATGTTTCTCCCTCTATTTCATAATATAGACAACGGTTTTGATTGTTCTATAATTCATACTTGTCATATTAAATAAAAATTTATATTTATGTAAATTTTGATGAAGAAAATTTTTTTTTATTATAATGGGGTTTACTGTAGTGATTGAAAAGGAAGATGATAAATATATTATAACAGATAATGATTATTTTCGTATTAATTTATATAAAAAATTTATTAAATATAATATATTAGATTATATATTTTAAAACAATATAAATAAATAAATATTATTTATATCATGAAATAAAAAAAATACAATCTTCATTAGATGGAAGGAATATTATATTAGACAACCGGTTACATTTTTCTTCATTTCTAAAAAAATAAACAATTTCATTCTTGGATTGGATCGATTCTCTCAGTCTACTTGACTCATCCATGTATAAAAACTCACCCAAGCCCTCATCTTCCCTTGACCACACACACCCCCACAGATTTCACCTCACTCGTCCCCCTCTATCATCATCATCAAAATTCACTGGTCACACCCCTCACATACACAGCATTCAATTCTTCGTCCTTCTCACATAACAAACACCAAACAATCATCGAAAACCACATAACCACTAACAATTAAACTCCGTCTAGCAACAACAGCAGCCATGGAGGCGGCGGCGGCCAGACACACAAGTCTATACTTCGACGAGAAATGGAAGCTATCGAGGAAGGAAACCGCGGCGAGAAGCACGCGGTCCTCGAGTTCGCTTCTCAATTCGTCATCACCGAAAAGGAGGTGCGCGTTTACGAGAAAGTGTGCACGGTTGGTGAAGGAACAGAGAGCGCGTTTCTACATCATGCGGAGATGCGTCACCATGCTCGTTTGCTGGAGAGACTATGCTGAACATTGACGCAAACCCACATCAGAATTGATCTCTGTTCTGGGTTTTGATGCGATCTGTTCTTCCTCTCTGCGAGATGCTTGTTGGGTCTTTTTGGTTAGATCTGTTGGTGTTTTTGATTGGCGTCCGAGGAGGAAGATGAATCGAGACGAGACCGTTTGTTTGCTGTATATATCTAATATAGATCTTGTTTTTGTGTTTTATTTGATTGCTGTTATGTGCTTCCATATTTTGTGGCAGAGATTTGAACCAACCCGAATGTTGGGTAATTCGGGTTCTGATTTTTGTGTGATTTGTACCATTAAGGATCTGAGTTATTGTATCCATGTTTGAATCGGATAACCTAATGTTTAGCTCCCGATTTCTGGGCTTTTTGTTACTCGATTGTAGTATTTGGTTTGATTCCATGAGGGTTCAGATCTAGCGAGTGAAAACTGAAAACCCATTAAAATCTGTTTGAGTTTATCATGCCTGAAATGGTGGGTGATTTTTTTTTTTAATGAATAGTGAGGACTGACCTCTGTTTATTTTGCAGATATATTCCATTTTGAATCCGTTGATCCGGCAAGCGGCGTGCTTCTCTGAGAAATAGTAGTAGTACTCCTACTAATTAATTGATGCTTTTGTTTATCACATTATTAAAGTAACATGATTGATCTAATTCCATAGACAATCCTAAAATACTCCATCCATTCTATATTAATTAAAATCCTATTTTTGTTCTAAGTAAATTACGTTGTCATATATTTTGAAGTTTAATTAAATATAATCAAATATCGTTTTTATAAAATTATTATGAGATATAAATGATAGATTAAATTATGAATTTTAATTCTGGATTAGTTCAAGATTTTTCTGATATCATTAAGAATAAGAACTAAATGTGTTGAAATATATTTCATTGAAATTTACAAATGGAGTATTTTTAATTTCAAAATAAATGAAACTTTTTTTTTATAATCTTTTATCATAAAAAAATCAAATTAATCTCATCCGTTATATGTTATATTTTCTCTGTCCAAAAAGTTTTGCATGTTTTAACTACTCAATTCATCATAAGTTGTTTATAACATTTTATATTTGAAAATTATTGTATGTTTAGGAATTAAAATAGAATGACAGAAATATTATGGGGTTTAAAATAAGAGTGAAAAGAAGAATGAGATAAATCTACATGTTGTATAAATAATGGGACGAAGGGAATAATTAATATGAGACGGAAGAAGTAACATGTTTGTTTTGGGTGTTTTTTGAGATCCTTTGAATGCTTTATGTTAGAGATTATTTGAAAATGGTTCGGTGATTTTTTTTTCGTCCTAATTTACATATAAGCGTTTGATCCGACATTATATTTTATATATGTATTTAATATTTTATGAAATTTGATAAAGAAAAATTATTTTTTTTTGAAAAAATGAGATGATTATAGTAGTTGAGAGAAAAAAATATTTGGTGTGTTATAACATTGATTGATTTTATTTTTTATATATTAAAATTTTGTTGAAAGACAAAAGATTACAAAAGATAAAAAAAAATATTGTTTATATTTGGTGACGGAAGGAGTAATGTGCGCACCGAGAGGATCATTTTATGATGACTCTAGAGATGCATCATGATACAGTCTCATTAACTCATTTGTCTAACCATTAAAGGTCCGTGTTCTATGGTCAAACTCGGTTTATATCAAAGTAAAGCTAAGTGCTTCACCTGAGTGCTGAAATAGAGAAGATATAATTTCAGAGGCTACAATCAGCTTGTTTGCAGTGTGATTCATAAAACACAATAAATTACTCCATACTCTCACCCTCCCACACGTAAATTGAAATATTTGTTAAATTCAATCATCCTATATAAATTATAATTCATTTTTATTTAATAATATTTTTATCGTTTTAATATATCTGTCGTTTGGGAAATTGAATGGAATTGTAAAATATGTATCGTTTGAGACGATGTAGACAAAATTGAAATTTCTTGTCAATTTTATCCACATATATACATTGCTTATCATACTTTGGCTCATCCAATATAATTTTTAAACAACTTATTATTAATAAGGATAAGAATATAATTTTCTTCTACCATTAAGATATGTCATTAAGATGTTTTTAATATGTGTATTCTGGTCTAAATGATAGTAGATAAATTAGATCGGATGGAGTATCTTTTTTCATACAAAATAATAAAATTATCCTTATTTTATATCATATCAACCCATCCACGATCATTTTTTTCTCACTTCTTCCTCTCACACACTTACAAGTACAATTCCGTCATTTTTATAAATTCAACATATACATAAATTATCGTGTTGGATCAACTGTTTATAATTTAGGTGGGGGGGGAAAATATTTCATATTATATATATGGTTTTTTCTGGTTTTTTTTCCATAATATACTGGAGAAATAATCCATTGTGCTTGATGCAGCGGTTGTTGTAACCAATTGTCCGTAGCCGCTGTAGTCCCTCAAGAGCCATCGGAGTAAGGCTTACTCGATTGTGTTATAAGTCACATACTCTGATAAACATCAGCGCAGCCTAAAAGTTTACATTACATATGACTTATAAGCTCAGGAAATCTGAGCACTAGGATAAGATCTTGTGCAGTACATTTGAGGAAATAATAGAAGGACTTGAAGTAACAAGCTGGCGTTCAGGCGTTGCCACAATTAGGACAAACCCCAGATTTGTCCTACGAAATTAAGGCATTGAGCAACTAATGGTCCACCCTCAAATGGACCATTTGAGTGAGGGGCCTTGCTGATCACCCTCCAAACTCACACCTTTCAATGGGCCCACCCCTCTTTTTTATTTTTTTCTCTCAATTTGTCCTTTATAAAATAATGCATAAAATCGTTTATAATTTTCAATATATATATTAAATATTAAAAATTAATATATATTTGAAATATACACATTAATATCTACAAAATAAGATTAATATTGAATATAAAAAAAATTCAATATCAATAATACTTAAACACATATATTCCTCCAAAATATTGTCTGTCACATGAATTCATGTTAATCATTTTACTCCATATTTGAAAACGAAATGCATAACTAGCGGTCCATCTTCGAACTGCATTGGATGCGTTCTCCCACCATCATCTCGGGATTGGAGGTATAGGATAATAAGGATATAGAAACATTTGAACGAATTGATTCTCGACATAGACAATATCTATTTCACGACGTTCCTGGATTTCAATCGGAGGGGATCTCAATGACAAATGAGTAAAACAAGTCGAAACATTTGCATCGAATGTATGCAATACAACAATATTTTTATGAAATATATTTTATTATATTCAATATTAGTCTTATTTTATAGATATTAATGTGTAAATTTTAAATATAAATTTATTTTTAATTTTTGATATATATATTAAAAATTATGGATTATTTCATAAAGGGAAAATTGAAAAAATAAAAATGGGAGTGGGGCCCATTGGGGGGTGATTTTTTTTTGGG
>JAOVYX010021618.1:0-15564 GCA_035668315.1 Drosera spatulata
CCTCCCTCCCCGTCCCCTCGCCCTCCTCATTCGCCTTCATCAACCTCTCCAATTCCCCCTCCGAATCAAGCTTCGCCATCAAAACCCTCAACCTATCCCTCCTCTCCATCTCCCTCTCCCCAAACAAAGTAATCGGCTCTCCTAACCTCCTCAACCTTTCCCTCACCGCATTATCGTTCGTCGGCACAGCCAATGCCGCCGCTCGTCTCTTCAACATCAGTTCCCTCATCGCCTTCTCGTGCCGCTCCCTCACCACCCTACTCTCCTCCGATATCTCATAATTAACCTCAATTGGAGGCAACCCATTTGACCCTTTTGCATCATCGACCATTTCGTCATCGTTTTCACTGCCCGAATCATCAGAGTCTGACTTGGGTATGCCCAATTCGCCGTTTTGGGTCGGTTGGGGGAGAGGGATTGGGGCGAGAGGTGGAATCACAGGGATCGGAGCAAAGGTGGGGATAATGGGTATCTGGGTCGGTGGTGTTGGTTCTTGTGGTGATGTGGGTAAGGTGGTTTCTTGCTCGGAATCCATGGCGCCGACGGCGGGGGAGTGGTGAGAGTGGAGAAGGGTTAGGGTTTTGGGGAGCGAAGGGCATGTGTTTCGATGGGTTTTGTGGGGTTTGGGTTAGAAGTGATTGTTGTTAAAGGTAGTGGTAACCCGACAGCAACAACCGGTTGGTATTCTTTGATGACAAAATTAGGGTTGGATAACGAAAATTATTTCATTCGTGTCATAAAAAAATTATAATATTATTATATTATTATATTATTTAATATATATTTTGATAAATTTTATTATTCGAGTTAACGATATAAGAAATTTATATTACTGGTTCGGGATTGAAATACATAATTTAAGTCGTCATTAGTGTTTCATTATAATTTTGTAAAAAATAATATTTAATCGTCCCGCAAATGATTCGTTATATGAATAATTTTATTGCTTATATATATCTACATTGCGTTTATTTTAGGACAGAGGTATTATTAACTACTCCCTCTATCCCCAAAAAAGATGAAACAGGTTGACTTTATATGCATGTTGATGTAAAATTTGACACGATTGTAACAACGATCAAACGTAGTTTTTTTATAAATTTATCGTGAAACATTAATTATTGTGTAAGTTACGTATTTCAATTTAATAATGTTGTGGAACAATCAAATGTGATTTGATATGAAAACAAGATTTATATTCATGCATATAAAATAATACAAAATACGTATCTGTGTTAACTTTTTTGGAACGAAGGGAGTATGAAAGATAATATCGTGACTTATGTGAAAGGAAAGGGCTATGGAAGAAGACTAGTTGAGTTGGTGATTGCTGAGA
The DNA here is from genome assembly GCA_035668315.1 of Drosera spatulata. Lineage (NCBI taxonomy): Eukaryota > Viridiplantae > Streptophyta > Magnoliopsida > Caryophyllales > Droseraceae > Drosera > Drosera spatulata. The sequence continues at coordinate 1,337 of JAOVYX010021618.1, forward strand.
ATTGATGGTCATATACTTTCATATTGTAGTTATGGCAGTTTTTTCAAGTTATATAGATATTTAGGGTTTAGCCGAGACATTAGTTATCTCATCCCATCATTTGGAAATATAGTTCTATTATACCTACAAGTTCTTAACCTGATTTATTATAACATTATTTGTGTAATTCACATTATGTAATACATAAGAAAATATTATTAATAACTACATATATCTATTTTAAATCACATAGAAAATCTAAAAAATTTGAGAATTTTAGATCATGATGGTATTAAATTATTTAATTAGTTGTTATTTTTAAGGATGTTATAATAATGAAACAAATATTTAACAATATTAGAATAACATGTATGAGATAATAGAAGATATTATAAATTAAATACATTAAATATAAATCATCAATATTGTGATATTAGTACATGACCAACCAAATTTTATTTCAAAATAAATCAAATTTTGATATCAGATTTAATTATATATATAAATAGATAGGATTACGACAATTAATCCTACCACTAGTCTACTATATTATGCAATCGCATTCGCATAGGCTAGCCAATTATCGTTGCGATTGTGAACCAGTTGGGGAACTAATACGTGATGATGGCGGGGGCGACAATGGCCACGATGATGACACTACAAAAATTCAGATCATTAGCGACAGTCAAATCCGTCGCAAACAGTGATTAGCGACAGACTTACGACTGGAAATGGTTGTCGCTAATTAGCTAGTCGTTAATCAAATTAGCGACAGAAATACTAAAATCCGTCGGTAATTAGCGACAGTTGCGTCGCAAATTAGCTATAGAACAAGGGTCTGTCGCAAACCCTATTTCCATGAGCTTAACAACAGAACAAGTGTCTTCGTCGCAAAATAGCGACGCAATAGTCAATGTTCGGTCGCAAAATCATGTTTTCAGAGAGAGAAAAAAAGCTTTGTTCATTGCCTCGTTCAGAGCTTACTAGGCCAACCAGCTTAGTGAATGCAGAAGAAAACAATATGGTCCAATGAATTGAAAACAAAAAAAAATTGAATACAATGAATATATGACTATAAAAGAAAACAACGTGGCCAACCAAATGAGTAGTCTTCCACTACTATATGATTACATCACTCATGAGCCTCAAAAGAATTGAATCAATAAAATAAAACCATGATATCTAAGATATCAAATCCATATCTAATACATATTGATGTTCTGATGTCACATCGTTTCTCCCGAGTAGCATGATCAAATTTTTGCAATCCATGATATCTACGATAGTATGCATTGCCCTGCATTAAAATCATCAAATGTTCGTATTTGTTCCAACACGAAAATAGGCATAATTTTTCCAAGTTAAAAAGTATTTTATCTATTTGACAAAAAAAAAAGTATTGTATCTCCATCTAACCATCTCTAAATGACATACAACTCCGAAATACTCCAAATCAAGCTCATTACCGTTATCTCCACCTAACCACCTAGCAATATTTCTCTCTCAATAGATTAGGTTTTTGTGTGTGTGTGTGTGTGTTCGATAATAGATCAGTGATCATTATACATACAAATACCAAAAAACGAAGTTAGTTCTTTGAATCTTATAATGTTTTGATACATCAGTGAGCTGTGGTTGGCAATCTCCCTTCCAACATGCCCATCAATCTAACAAATAACACAAGCAACCAAAACAAGACATTATTGTCAATTTTTATGTATAGCATGAACCTCATGTTATCCTATTCGTATGTACTATGCTTTGTTCATAGAACTTAATACAAGCTCAAATGGTCACATATGAAAGATTCAACTGTAAAAATTTAGATATATTAAAAAATAAGACCAAAACTACACCACCTTCCTGATAATTTTTTTTTTTTGATAATTAAAGTACAAACATGTGATCTCTATTCGGACAACATATATCCGAACCAACCAAAGATTGGATCAACACAATTGAATTCGATCACAAATCAAAACCTATAATCAAATAATGCTACTATAGCAACTGAATCCAATCAGTCCTCCACTTCGCGCAAAGTGCAACACCTAGATGAGCATGCTACTATTACAACTATTGCAATCTTGCAGATATAACAACATCACAATCCGTATAACTTTGTCCATAGGAATGCAACGAACCAACAATGACAAATCATGATATATCATACATGATAACAAAATTTGTTCATAGTAAGCCGCTCATACATTCAGGATCTATTATAAAATCATGACAAATCCGATCCCATCTTTCTGTCCATACATCAAATGAAGTCACAAATTAGTGAACCTCATACACTAATTATGGTATATCATAAACAACCAATCGACCCAACATATAGATCAAAACCCTTAATTTTATGTACATAAAACCATAAATTTAGAACCATATGTAACAACCATCAACCTAAACATCCCACATCCACATCCCACATTTAATAACTATCAATCCCATAAACCATTCAAAATTAAATCCAATCCCATTTTTATTACATCGTTCACAAATTTTTTTGTACATAAATCCTAAATTTTTATATTAAATAAATCCAAATCAACAATATCCAACAACCATCAACCAATTATCTCACATCCCATATCCAACAAACCATCAACCCAATCAACTCATTCAACCATAAATCCAATCCTTTTTTTTATATATACAAAAAACCATACACTCTATAGTTTTAGAAAAAAAAATAATCTAAATCAACCACAGCTAACAACCATTAACCGAATCATCCCACATCCAACAACCATGACCCAATCATCCCGAGTCCAACAACCATTAACCCAATAATCACATTCATCAAACCATCCATCAAACCAATAATCAACCAATAATCAACCAATAATAATTAAATAAAATTAACCAAATCTAACGAAAAATCAAGGAGAGTGGAAATCAAAGTTTAAGAAATTCATAATTGTTAAGCGTGGTGGTTGTGGATTTGAAGGAGTGTCGCGGCCGAGACGGATGGATTTGAAGGAGTGGCGTGGCTCCGACGACCCACGGCACGGACGACGACGGCGACCCTCGGCACGGACGGCGACGACCCAGGGATAGCGGCGACCCACGGACGGCGGCAACTCGAACGACGACGGCGACGAAGGATTTGAAGGTGTGGAGCGGAGTGGCGGAGACACCCACGACACGGACGGCGACAGCGACCCACGGCTATGACGACAACGACCCACGGACGACGGCGAACCACGAGCGACGGCAACGAAGGATTTTGGGTTTGAAATTTGGGAGTGTATAAAAATGGGGAACTGATTTTGATTTGAGATATAATTATAACTTTGTGACGAATTGTGATTTTTGGTCACTGATTTGCGACTACACTGCTGCTAATTAGCGATGGATACTATTTTCCGTCGCTAAATTTATTTTACGACCAAAATCACTTTTTTCGTCGTTAATTAGCGACGACAAAAAAAAGGTAGTCGTTAAAACGTTGATTTTTTATATTGTGAGTAGTAGTGTTAGATTTTATAGTTAGTGGCAGAGAGCGAGATAAAGGTGACATGGGGGTTGGTGGTGGAAATCATATGGGTAGTATAATTGTCATTAACATGAATTTCTACGAAGAACAAATTACAAAAATAAAAATAAAACATGAAACAACGTAAAATAACATGTATCATATAATCTAGTGTAAAAATAACGAAAGAAGATAAAATAAATGAAGTTTATAGGCTTATAATCGTAGACAATTAATTGTTAATTATGTTGAATGTATTTATCCCCCTCTTTGAATGTATCGAAAATGATAACTGGTACTCACATCTCCCACACCTCATCCCCCTATACAAATGAAGGGGAATAGTGAAGAAAATAGTAAAGGGGAGTGAGATATGAGGGGGTGATTAGCACCCCTAATCCAAAATTACTTTGGGTTTCAAACACATATATATTCAAGTTACGTCGAAATCTCAAGAATTTTTTTTTAAGTAATGAGAAATCCGACAAGTCTAATAATTAGAGATTTCCTCCTTAAAATTAGGTTGAATGAGAGAAGAGCTTCTCTTTTTATTAGATAATGAATCAACAAAACAACAACGATAGAATATGTTTTATAGGTGTATGTTCATTGAAAAACAAGTTTCAAACCCCATTAGATTCATCTACTCACAATGGATGCAAGTATGGGCATGACTTTTGGTGGAAAAAAAAATCGGTTTATAACAAATTCTGTATAAATTACGGTCGTGAAGTATAGATGTCACGGCCATGACTTTGATTAAACGTAGTTCATAGTTTTGACCACTGTGCAGCTTCACAAAATAGTGTACAATTTCATGGTTATGAACAACGCATAATGAAAATATTTGTGATCAATTACGGCCGTGAAACCGTTTGTCATGACTATGTTATCCATGAAGTGTGTGAAAAATATTCTGTCGTGGTCAAAAATTATATTACGCATGTGAAGTATTTTGATACTGATTGAGCATCATAATCCAAGCCAAGCCTGACCCGACGTGGCGCGATATGCATGCGTGTGTTCAATAATCCACAAAGTTTTTCTTTTTTCATTCAAGGAAACTCATGTGTGAAATACTTTGTAATCACTCATTTTATTCTCTCCACCACATATGTGGATAAATGTTCTAAATAATCTTTTTGCTCATTTTCACACTATTCATCTCTTTCAAATTTATACACAAACTTATTACACATTTTTTATGTGTTACATTTTATGTCATTTAACTCCATTTAAGAAAGCAAATCTCAACATTGAGTAGGGTGACCGTACGTCATAATTGTTAAGAATGAGGAATAATAGAGTTATTCTTCACCTTTTTTTTTTTTTGTGTTGTCTTTTTCTTTTTATCGGTCAATAAAATCGATAAAGGTTTAATTGGTGATTATGAACATCATTTGAAATTATTTTGAAAAAAATGGATTTATGACTAGTCATAAAAAAATTTATTTGTGACTACATCCTTGTATTTTGAGATGAATAATTGAGATTAAGGTTAATTCCTTTCTTCTCAATTAATATGAAAATGAGTTTTATTCTCCATCATGAATTTTCTAGTCTCAAATAAATTTACTTGTGACTAATTATAAATTCATCAAACCCTATATTTTTGTTACAAAGTCATTTAATATCATTTGAAAACATTAGATTTAAAACTTTAGTTCTGGGTCCTTCAAAATTATTATTGTTAAATATGATACTCTCTTCATTCTAATTTATCTGTTGTTTGGGGAGTGAATTAGAATTTCAAATTATGTATCGTGGGATATAATCTATGCAAATATTGAAGCTTTTTACAAATTTTATCTGTATATTAATTGCTCTTTATTCTTTATGTCATTAAATAACTTATCATTAATAAGTACAAAAATAAATTTCTTTTATGTCATTAAGAGTTCTTAATTTGTATGTTTTGATATGATTGATAGATAAAATTGAAACGTCGAATCTTCTCCTTCCTCGTGTCCTGCTCTCAATTCAACCCTAAATTACAGAGATGGATAGTCGTCGCATGATTCAATTTTCATTCCCGAAACCACCTTTGGCATCACGCGCATATCCACTCCCCACTTATATACAGATATACCTAGCCTAGCCCGCCCTCGAATATAGCTTTCATATAATGCCAAAAGGGAAAAAACTTGAATATTCATAGTGTTGAGCTTGAACCGTCCTCAACGAAGAAACCATTGCGGGTCACCGGACCGAACGGTTCGACCATCAGGCCTCCAATTTTGGACGGGTTGCAGCATGAAACGAGTTTCACTGGTAATCCGGACCTCTTCAAGAAATGGGCCACGGGTTTCTCGATCAAACCTTCCCGGTTTGGTCCGCGTTTCAAAACATTGAGCATCGTCATTTTCATCTCACCTTATCATTCACCAACCATTCACATTTTCATTCCTCATTCCCTTTTCTCTTCTTTTTTATAAGATGTCTTAACATTGAGTTCAGGTCACATGACAATCAGACATCATCTCATACAAATTTATCATATAACATCAATTATATAAGAAGTATTTTGACTACTTACAATCAAATTGCAGTTGAATAACATCAATTGTAGTAGATGATATAGTTATTGTGGGATGAAGGTTTCAGATGAGAGTTGTGGTGGAACTTCATTGCTTTTCTCAAAACTTGCCTCCTACCTACACATTATACCACCCATCTCCTATTTTATTGCCATAACTCTCCCAACTTTGAATTATTACAACCAACCATTTTCATCAAATTTTAACCTTCTCGGTTTACTATTTCTTTAAAATTTTAAGGCCTCATTTAAGACACATGATATGATAATATCTCATTATCAGGAAAGAACTGAATACCCTTTTAATATTATGCACAGAGTTGTACTCATTATAATGATTTTGTACCAACATGAGCATTCCACTAATTAAAGTGACGATGACGATGGACGTGGTAGGTGGCCGTAGCGATTAGCGACGACGATGACGGACACTCGGAGAAGGAGCAACAGCAGGCGACGATTAACGAGAGATGACAACCTTCTTTTGATTGACACATTGTTACGATCCCTTAATCTGAAATGATAACGATACTCTATATTTTTTTCATTTTTATTGTCTATATATGTTGATTTCTTAATATATACACCATCCTTTCGGAAATCTAAGAAACAGTTTGGCTTGACAAGCATATTCATGTGTGTTGAGTTTTTGTACAATTTTATGAAGAAATATTCTTTTTTTTTTTTTTTTTTTTTGTGTGTTAGCAAGGATATTAGTAGTAGTATGTAAGTGGATAGTACTGTATCAGATAATTGATTGTTTGTGACATTTTTATGATTAAAATTTTATCGAAAAAGGAATGTTTCCTATGTTTGCATAAGATTATAACATGGTTTTCACTCACATAAACACACCACGACGACGACGACGACGACGATGATGACGATGATGATGATGATCTATTAAATATATAATTACATAAAACATCCTAATGACAAACCATCCGGATGACAAACGGCATGGCGGCGTGTCATGTCATTTTGTTTTATTTAAAAAAAATAAAATCTTTACCAATTAAATATCTAACTTTTTATTATAAGTTGAACGGTCAAAATAAAAATTTTAAAAATGAGTATCAAATCTTACCTAACAAATTGATCAAAAGTATAAAAAATAAATTAAAAAAATCTTAACATCATATGTACAAGTTATGAAACAAAATAATTACATCTTATAAATTTTATACAATTATTTTTAAAAGAAACAAATTTATAATAAATTCTTATACTACTATAATTTAGTAATAATCAAATCATATCCGTCCATATATTATGTTAGAAATTTTTAAGTTATATCAATCTAGCCATAACATTTGATCAATCATATATTTTATAAGCTGATTTTTAGAATGAATCTTTTGTGCTTTATCATCTATTATTTACTTAAAAATCGATTTTGAATAATAGAATATAAACAATGCATATAAATATTAATATATAATTTAAAATCTTGGATGAATTTATCTATAAATGTTGAATTATTTCAAAGAGTCATCAATACCTAATTTAAATGAAAAAGAAAAGACCTAATGAATACAACTAAAGATCTGAAAGCGTAAGAACTCAACTTCCCTTCCCCCTTGAATTTGACAAAAAAAGAAGGGGAGGTACCTTCCCCGTTCAATTCCATTTTGTTATCTTGTCTCATGCTGTTTTGAAAGTTTTTGTTGATTAAGAATATTCTTCCTCGATAATCCTTTATTTTCAATTTGAAGAAAAAAGAAAAAATTACTTGATTCTATTTTCAACATAATATGTGATTGAATCGAGTTATATTGATTGTATAAGACGATCATTAAATTTAAAAATTCATATATCACATAAATACAATCATGTTTAATTTTACATAATATTATAATCTATTTTGATATTTTATCGTATAGCGTACGGGTCAGTACTCTAATAATAATAATAGTAGTAATAGTAATAATAATAATAATAATAATAATAATCTTCTCTATTGGGATTCCCGATATTCAATGATTGGCTAAACGAATAGTAGTAAAATTAGTTTGATTCTTTTTCAACAAATGATATGAGAATATTATAAGATATTTTCATGCAAATCTTATATTTGTCTGTTGTATTCAACAACACTTTTTATCCTAGATGGAGGTATAAAAGAGGTTGATAAAATCACAAAGAGTCCTCTACCTTCCACGCTTGTGGTAGCTAGAGTCTAGACAAACCACTCATTCATTTTATCACTCATTATCTCAACCATTCAAGTAAGTACTTTTTTTTTCTAATCTTTCTGATAAATTCTTAAAAGGTCTGTAATTATTTTGTTTAAAGGGCAATATGTGATTTTGGTTAGAGTTATCATGTAACAGTTTGATTTGAGAATTTATTGAGATAAATTTTATGACGGATCGTGAAATATTAGTTTTGTATGTACTTTCATAGTGTGAGACAATAGAAATAAGGATGTGAAACACTATTGTTACAAAAGAAATATTACTCACTCTATCATATGAAAAATATAACATATACGTATTTTGTATTATTCTATACATATTAATACTTGTCTCGTTTTCATATCAAATCACCGAATAGATACGTAATTTATATAACCACTGAAGTTTCACGATAAATTTATAAAAAAATATATCTGATCATCGTTGTTGTATCGATATGTATGTAAAATCAAAACGTTATATTTTCCGTGAGACGAAAGGAATATGTATCATGTCTCTTTCTCCCATGATAAGAAGGGTTTTTTTTTTTTTTTTTTTTTGCTCAATTAGGTTTTTTTACAAACAAAATTCCCAAAGTAAGATCGCAAACAAATTAATTCCCAAAGTAGACATTTTTTCTAAATTTAGTGAGAAGAGACGCCCTGCGCGTTTCCCATGAGAAGGCGCAGGGTGCCTTTATTGTGCCCAAAGACGCAAGGTGTCTTTAAAATGAAGGCGCATGACGCCTTTAATTCAGTAGAAGACGCAGGGCGTCTTTAGTTCAGTAGGAAACCAAAGCAACCCCACATCCACATAGTTAGAAAATATTGTTGTTATATTTTTGATCTATTAATATAACATAGATAATAACATTGATATAATTAAAATAAACATGTTTTTTATTCATTATAAATACCTTAAACATACAGATAGTCTTATCGATGATAAGACATTGATAAGATAGGAGACAACACATAACCTAATTAAATAATAAACAACTTTCGAATATCTTAGTTAAACTAATTCATATCCACGAAGTAAGAATATTGGATTTGTTCCGTCTTCCATGTGCTCCGGAAGAATTTCTCCCAATATCTCATCTGTTCTAATCGTTTGATATTTCTAACGATTTGTGGTGATATCTTTGTAGACGTAAGAGATCATCGGATTTGGACATGTAGTTTTTCCACGTTGCGGGATCGTTCTCTAGGAAAAGAATGCAATTCTTTATGAATTGAAGAGACTCATATACACTTAACGTTAGATAAGTCGGTTTACCATTATGAAAAAACCAGTCAGGTGTTGTGTCTCTCGGTGCCATACTTTGGTCTCCTCCGTAGTAGATATGAATAATGATTTTCTTAGAACTCGTACCTGAGTTCGAAGTTTTATGATTGGTTATGAGATTCATCGCCGACGATGCAGGAGCTCCGCGATTGTTGACGTCGGTCTCGTACAATTTTACAATCATGTAACACCAAGTTGAGTACTGATCATCCGTAATCTCATACGGTCTAAAGCCTCCTGCTCCAATTCGTGGACGACATGCATCGACAATTTCCCTTCCGAATCTTGATCTTCAATACATCTCTACCCTCTTGTAATAGCCCTGGGTAGCATAAAGTTCGGTCGGTTGACCCATTGAATGACAATAACGAAAAAGATAGAACCAATTTTTTTTCCAGAATTGATCTGAATATAATTGAGACCGAGAGAATCCTCGTTCACGTACATAATTTCCATTTTGGAGTTCACTTTGAACGCGCCATCCTCCGCTCGAATCCTGGCCACCAATTGGGCGTAAGAGTCATTCAGTAAGCGCATCTCAAATATTCATTGTTGTCCACCGAACCATGAGATTTCTTCCGTGGTCAGATCAGACAACCAAGTCCCTTCCACGTGTACTTTAATCTCTGACTTGATAAAGCCTATATTTTTGTAAAATGAGGATTGAGTTTGATGAAAAAAGTTGGGAAGGTGGAAGAGTATTGAGTAAGTGTTTGATGAATGATGAGATGACGATAGAGATAGACGAGTCCAGACCTTTTATAAAGGACAGAAGATGAATGGTAGCTGTTTAATGATAGATGTTAAATGGTAGTTGTTGAGGGGTTGAATGTTAAGTGAATGGTAGGTTATCCCAATTAATGGCGGATGATAAAAGAATACCATGTTAGTGAAAGCATCCCATGCTAGTAAAAGAATCACATGCAAGTGAAAGCATCCCATGCTAGTGAAAGCATCCCATGCTAGTGAAAGCATCCCATGCTAGTGAAAGCATCTCATGATAGTAAAAGCATCCCATGCTAATAAAAGCATTTGGGATGTGCCAGTAAAAGCATCTCATGCTAGTGAATCTAAAACTTCGATTATGTTTCGAGTACATGATAACATTAAGATGTAGTTGTTCGATAGATAGAATAAGAACGATAAATAAAATGATAGAGTTACGTAGAGATGATGTATGAAACGATAATACATAAGATATAATACAAGACGCTCTTAATACATTATATCGGATTACATATTACAAAGTGAAAGATACATAAGTGTTCATCTTGACCGTTGATGGATTTCTTTAATGTTGATTTGACAAAGAAACAAATCCTGTACTTATGATACATTGATGATTCTTTTTTGGTGATGTTAGTTTTACCACGAAACAAATCCTAATAGGCCAAGTATTTGGGAACTTAACGGTGTACATGATCGATAAATAGAATGGAAACTATAACTAAAACAGTAAGGGATACTTATAGATAACACACAATCGATAATACATGATCGATAATATATGATCGATAAATAGAATGAAAAATGTAACGAAAACATTCTAATGTACATGATCGATAATACTTAAGTCATAATCCGTGAAACCTAACTCCAGCACTACATAATACATGATACAAAATAAAATAGAAACTGTAAAATCCGAACTACATAAGACATAAGTAGAAAGTCTAGATAACTCGAAAAGAAAACCGAATAGTACAGTAAAACTCGAATATATCACCCTCGCCCTCGCCTATCTCCTCTAACCCTGGCTCTATCTCTAGTTGGTCCGCCTGCATAAATAGAAGGAGTGAACCTATCTGATGGTGCACGATGCCTCGGAGATAAATCATGAGAATGGTCATCGTCAGGATCTGCAGCATCATCATTAGCATCGTTCGGATCTGCCTCACTATCAGCCTCGTCATGATTATGATCAACTCTAAGCTAATAGTGCTGGTCGAAGTGTCATCATCGTCCGGAGGACCCATGTCATCATCGTCCGGAGGACCTATTGGTTGTCGAGTGATTTGATAATACCATAGAAGGTAGCCCGGGGCAGTGGAAGGTCCGCCCTCGGTCTGATGATGACATAACACAAAATGACGTTCTACGTCATTCCAACCATCGACGTGTGCCTGATGATAATGGAGTCAATCAAAATCCCCACCTCGCCCATGTCTGGTGACGTCATGCATGTTGTGGCCCTGTGGGATCGTCTGGATCCGATGAAACTGTCGTGCCGTATGAAAAGGCACGTAATACTTGGCTATAGTAAAGTGGATGAGCGGAACAAGAGAAAAACAAATGGCTCTGTCTCTCTCATCCACAAAGTCCTCAGGCATGTCCTCTAATCTCTCCTCAGTATATGACTCCGAAATGAACTCGATCATCGAATATTGATCCAACAATGAGTGAAAATGCCTAACAGTGGAGCTCCCTATCGGGAATAAGGTGTTTACCCTTTATGTCGGACCATATTTACATGGACAAAAAAAACTTTTCGAATCAAAACAGAAATGTTACAAATGAATCTAAAACAGACGATGGAACAATCTCCCCATCGGTTTGCGACGAGTGATGCTGGCCTTGAAATTCCTTCTCTAGAGTTGATAGGCGACCTTATTCGAAAGGGGTCAGGCACGCTCTCAACGGGTGGAGCAATAGGTGGCGGTTGAACAGGAGCTTCGTTTGGGCAATTCTAACGATTATGGCCCGGCTGCCGGCAGTTTCTGCACCTAGGCCGTGAAGAACTAGAACTACTGGCTCTGTTGGAAAAACTGCGTGCGTTATGCCCAACTTGCTTACACTGACGATAACAGATGTCCCCCCGGGCACGTCGATCATCCATCTCATTATGGATACAATGTGTCCTCGGTCTGCCCATATTCCTCTTCGTTTCCAGTTGATGCATGATGATGGGACCTTTGTAGGGTGGCCAAGCACTCAGATCACGAACAACATATAACTGCGGTGTCCAAGTGTTGAGATGAGTGGTCATCTTGTAGCAATCTTCGACGTATGGAATTGGATCTACATGAAACTGCATACAGCACTTCATAACGTAGCTGCAAGGATAGTGATAAAGTTGCCATTTCTCATAAGTGCAGGTGCATTCCAAGAAGTTGATCTCGTGAATGTGGTTACCTTTGGTGATTGGTTCTCTAACGCCACGATGAATTTATTAATTATAAGCATGTGACGTCACATCCGCTACAGGCCGGAGTCCATAACAAGGCAATTCCATAATAGGGTTTACTTAACACAACGTAAGAAAAGACAGTTATTACAGTCATCCATAGTCAGTTTTAGGACTCAAGTACAACCATACGTTCCAAATATTACATATATTACAAGTGGGGCCCATGTCAAAGTAACTACTCAGAAGCTCCGTCCTCCTCACTTGAACCTGCACAAGAGACAATCAAAGGAAAACAAGAAACCCATGAGTAAAGATTCGCTCAGTAGATCCCGAGTACTGCCATAGATTAGATGTCACATGCTATAGCCCTGTCACCTGTCATAGCATGTCACAATCGGCAGTATATTAAAACCCCCTTTTTCCTCTTCGTTATTATTTTATTTATCCCCGACTATTCTATTAGCCCTTCATCTATGACCCTATCATATTACATCTTATCCAACTTTCTAATCGGTATTGTCCCCATCGTTGAAACACGTACTACAGTGATATTTACTTTAATCATTAGACTTCATAACCGAAGAAAGATTAACTGATTCCCGTTCTCTTTACTCATTTACGACCCTAGAATACTCCGGGGTACCATTTCTCTCCCCCATGCCACCAAGAGTGACCTAAGGGCCTCCGCCCTTACCAATGCGACCATAATGTCCTTCGGGGTACCATTTCTCTCCCCTATGTGACCAAGAACGATCTAAGGGCCTCCGCCCCTACCAATGCGACCATGAAATCCTCCGGGGTACCATTTCTCTCCCCTATGCGAACAAGAATGACCTAAGGGCCTCCGCCCTTACCAGTGCGACCATAATATCCTCCGGGGTACCATTTCTCTCCCCCATGCGACCAAGAGTGTCCCAAGGGCCTCCGCCCTTACCAATGCGACCATAATATCCTCCGGGGTACCATTTCCCTCTCCCATGCGACCAAGAATAACCTAAGGGCCTCCGCCCTTACCAATGTGACCATAGAACCCTCATATTCATACCCATTAATCGCATTATCGCATTCGTTGACGGTTTCATTTTAATAAGTACACTCTTAATTCTAGTTACATTCATATCGTTTTGTCGTATAATTATTACTCAAACCATAATCATCAACCCATATGGTCAATCCATACAACACCCTTATCTCCCAAACTCACCGCAACCTGCGGATCATCGTCTCAGCACAGTCCCAAACTCCATCAATCCACATCATCAATCCATCATCAACTCCTCATCAAACCTATCATATACTCCTCGTCAAATTCATTCAATTTTCCAAACCAATCAAACAATTCATTTGATCCAAAGCAAGGGGAATCGGGACAGGGTTGGGTTACCTCACGCGTGAAGGGAAGAGGAGCGGGGCGACAAGCTGGCGGTGATGATGATTGGTTGTGGTGGCTGGCTGGTGTCGGGCGGCATCGGCTGTGGCGGTGGGCGGCTACTGGAGCTGCTGGTGGTTGATGGTGGCTGGCAGTGTCGGCTGAGGCGGCAGTTGGTGGCGGGAAGGTTGGCGGCTGGAGGCAGGGGCAGGGGAGGGGAAAGGGGGAAGGCGGGTGGCGACGGTGCTGATCGTGGCGGGGCTGGCTGC
>JAOVYX010021619.1:0-15564 GCA_035668315.1 Drosera spatulata
CGTTGCGCGTAAGGACTATCGATTTAATCCCAAAAACAATGAATTATGACTCGGGAGGTCATATTTTTATACACGGGGAAAATCTATCGATGCAAATAGATTTTTCATTGATTAATATTATGAAATTTGGGTGAATAATGGACTGAACGAGACGTATCATGGGACGAAACGTGGGATAGTCGGCCACCACACCTAATTCTCCCACTCCCTCACTTTCCTTCCCACTTCCTCTCCTTTCCCGCACTTTCTCTCATCACACACCACCTCTCCCACTTCAACCACCATCACTCACCACTCCACACCACCTCTGCCACCAACATCCTCATCTCCAGCCGAACATCCTGCAGCCACCGCATCAACATATCATCATCAACATCAACATCATTAACATCATTATCATCATTCCATCACCGCCACCATCTTCACAATCATCATCGAAGCAACAAGATGAAGGCAGCAACAGGCCGGGAGAAGGATCAACACCGGCAGCTTGTTTATTGGACGTCAAAGGATCCGTTCGTGTGATCGTGAGCTTAAGAAAACCGCACGCGTTTGAGGTAACCTCACTCGTCCGACACACCTCTTTTATTCGTTCACACACGTTCTTTGCTTTCGTGCATGCTTTAGGACATTTTTTGATGTGTTTGATGTGTGTGGAATGTTTTGGATGCTTACAAATGCGAATTGAGGAAACCGTTGTCGGACAGGGAGATTTCCTGCAGGTTCTGGCCGGAGATCCGTCGCGGCCACGACGAGGGAAAATTCAGCATTTGGCCAAACAGTACCATCGCGCCCGCGACGGCTTTCTGGCCAAGGAAAATACATTTTCGTGCCCCGAATCTTAAACTTAAATGCGTATTTAAGATATATAACACATATGCATGGAGATATATCGTCAAACGTGCATAAATGATCACGTTTGATATGTGGTGGGGTATTTGGGGTTGAAATGAACTACAATGTACCCTTATAATGTATATACCCTCATGGGAAATAAATGGAAGCGATCGCTAAATGATTAATAAAAGGGAACGGGGGATGTGGAACATAGTTACATTATCCATGTGAGCTAATGAAAAGAAAACGAATAAGAAATATCGCCTCCTTGAACTGATAAGGACGGCATTGACATCCTTTGTGGATCGTTGGTCGTTTTCTTGAATTTATTGAGAAGGTCGAACATGGTGTCCCTTCTTCGATCCATTGCGATCATCTATTTCTTTGAATAGCCTTGGTGGCTTAGGTTTGAGTCATTGCACTCCTGTATTATCCTTTGAGTCAACGTCACGGGTGAGAACTAGCTAGGGAGCAATGGGCATTCCCCATCCTCTTTGCATGCATGCAGCGGCTTCTACGCCGTTGTGACGGGGCCACGGGTTACTCTCTGTAGGGAGGCCCAAATTATCTCAATTCACGCAAACGATACCTCATTGAATGCGCACAAGAGGTGCAAGGCGACGCACAGGGTAGGCAGGTACGAAAACAGAATCTATTGGATAACCCGACTGACGATTGACACTTTATCTTAACTCCGTACTCTGAGTCGGTCATATCCTTGGAGTCGTCGTTACTTTTGAGTCGAGTCATGAACCTTAATTATCTGCAAAAGAAAGGAATGACTCTTAAAAGCGATACAATGTCATGTAAAGAAATGAGAAACGATGTTGTGTGATATGGCTCCCATATTTTCTTATATATATAAAAATATTTTAGGGACTTTCGACGGTCGTCATAGCCGTTAGCGGAAGTTCCCTATAATTGGGGTTGATACACCTGAGGTTGCTGAGGTTCATTAGCTCACGGTTATGTTTTTCAAGTGCTGGTATGCCCCCAGCAGCATCTGAAGGCTCTTAGAGAGAGCTTGCTTGTATATAGATGAATCCATGTACTTTGGATATTATGGCAGATCGGATGTCTGTATCGTTTAAATGTAACAAACGATCTGGATAGCTTCCGCTTTAATGTTATAACTAAACAGGTATTTGGGACTGTAAGTTATGAATTCGGTTACTGTTCATAGTTCCTTGACTGGTGTACCCCTGAAACCCATTCGGTTTGTTTAGCCTTGTCACAGACCGGGTCCGTGACGACATAACGCTCACGTGTTTTCCGGTACGAAAAGTCGGGGGTGTTACAATGATTGAGTAGTTGTATTAGTGAGGATCAAGGAATCATTTCATGAAAAGGTGAATTGTGAATATTTCTTCTTTTAATTTTATGTGTTTCATGGTTCTATCCTACAATGGCCAACTATGATTTGTTATGTTTCACTAATGCAATGATTGAACCCTTTTGATCATGTTAGTAGCAACCTAGGTTTGGATAAATTGTTAATCGCTATTAAATTTTATTCAAGTTAGGAGAACATCATAACTTAGGGTTATATCTTGGTTAACTCTTTAGTGAGATATAAACGCCTTAAAAAGAGTTAGAACTTAATTCAAGAGATAGATCACTTATCATTGATTTGAACTCTTATGAGTTGTGAATTGCCTAGGATATCTTTTCTTGCTAAATCGTAATACTCTTATTGGACAAGACTAGATATAAAGAAAATTGTATGCCTAGAGTTTCCTTGAGCTCCATTCATATAGAATTGTTCACAAGCTTATGTATAATTATCCATGATTAAATCTATTGGTTATGTATGATCGCATGTGATCATTGCATTTAGTTTTTGAATAATCTTACTTCACCTCCTTTTTATTGAGTGTAATTAAAGTTAGGAGTATTTATATATATTGGTTATATATTCCATTCCAAATTTCTCCATAGGAACGATCACTACTCATCCCTACTACGACTTGAGGGGGTTAATTTGAGCTGCTTAACGACACTCTTCAAATTTTGGAACCATTGTCGGGGAGGGCAATTTTAGGACCATTAATACTTGTATTTTCTAACTTATCTTTTCTTTTTGTGATTGTTACAGGTTGTGAAAATTCTCAAAGGACAAGGCGGGAGACCTCGGAATCAAAATCACAACCTCAAGAAATTTTGGTGAGATTGTTCCTTGATTTCAATTAGTAGTGAGTTATCTTGTCAATGGCTTATGATTCACAATTTTTAGGGATAATGCTTTATCTATCGGACAAAGGTAATGTGGATAGCTTTGATTCTTTTAATCAACGATTTGATAATTTCTTAAAAATTGCTGAAGTATTTGATCATTGTTACTCCAATATTAAGCCATGTGACATTCCTTTAAACCATAAGCATTAAACAAACACCTGCTCTTCTTTATCCAATCAATAATATTTCAATGCAATGAATGCGTTCCATGATTCGTCAATAGCACAACATAAGTTTTCATAGAATTCACCCTCAAGAGTAGAAAAACATTATCGAAATTCTATGTGTCTTGAAGAAATGATTTTTGCTATGCGAGAAAACT
Organism: Drosera spatulata; assembly: GCA_035668315.1. Lineage (NCBI taxonomy): Eukaryota > Viridiplantae > Streptophyta > Magnoliopsida > Caryophyllales > Droseraceae > Drosera > Drosera spatulata. The sequence goes on from JAOVYX010021619.1 coordinate 3,395, forward strand.
CAAAGAGATTTATAGAAAAAGTGGAAGTTAGTGGGAGAAAATTGCAAAGTCAGTTTGGCGAACTCAACTCTATATCAACTCACTTAGAAGTTACGATTTTTAACAGTCCACATAATGACAATGACTCTTAGAAATTGAGGATTAATATCAAGTTGAGGATAAGTGGGATGATGGCTTTGATTCATCTTGTCTATGTAGTGATAGGGAAATTGATGATCAATGTGAATTTTCTAGTGAAGTTGTCAGAGTTAATGTTTTGAAAAATTCAATGGATTTATGTCAAGAAATTATGCGCGATGTTTTTAAGCCAGAAGTTCAAGATATTCAATCCAATTCGAATTTTTCAAAATTTTCGAGTTCAATTGATTACAAAGAACAATTCATTTCTAGCCTTGAAATTGAACAGACAAGATGAGTTTACACAAAGAATTTTTTTGAGCTAGATGAAGAATTTGAACTTGACAATGAAAAGTTTGAAAACCTTGAATCCTATTTCGATGGCCAATTCATTACACTTGATGATTTTGTCGAATTGTAAAAGGAATTGTATTCTTATGATAAGGAAAAACAAGATGTTCTTTTGCCCAATGTTCAGTCATTTGTTTTCAAGGTTCCTACTTTGACATTCAACATGTTCAATCTCATCTAGGTAATTTTTCATGTTATGACAATCTTTTCAATTTTGATGTCTTTGATGGCAATAAGGAGGATTCTGAGATGACAACCTTTATATTGTTTCCTTATATAGCATAATTCTTTGAAAACTTTGAGTGGACTGCTTTTGTAAATTATTGTTAGAAATTATATTTCTAAAAAATAAGAAAAGAAAAATTATGAGAGTTTCGGCTTGGATTCCTATGTATTTTAAATAACATTTAAGAGTCGGTCTGCAGGCTCTAAACCAAGCGTTTCTTGAGAGGCAACCCATGTGTTCTTTATTTTCTTTAGGTTTAATAAGTTAGTTCTTTTTTCATTTCATGTTTCCATTTCAATAATAGAGAATGAACTTGAAATTTTCAGATCAGATGTAGAGAACGAAGTGATTCATGCTTAAAATCCCAATTTGATCTTTCAAGAGTGTTCATTCACATTCGCAAAAATATAATCATCCAACACAAATTAATTTTTTCACCTTGGTGACAGTTGAAGACATAAGTGCCAGGTTAATTTTATGATGGCAACTATATTTATCCACATGATGTCTTGATTGGTTTTTTGTCAGAAAGTGTGCAGGTATTATTCAATTATGTTTAGGTACTCTCATATGTTGAGCTAATCATAAGGAGGAGTTAAAGTTCTAGGTCCTACCAAATGGAAAAACTTGACGACTCTTGGTCTAAGTGGATGGCTTGACGCTTATCAAGGTTCGCGGAGGATATGTCACTAAAGAAAGAAAGGTGACTTGGAGTTAATACTTAAGAGCATATGGAGAACAATTTGTACAGATGGACATTCAAATTCAACAAAAGTATCAATGATATTTACCCATAGCCAATGTGAGTTTCTATTTTTTTTTTTTTTTTTTTTTTCATGTCCATGTGCTTATTTTCTAATTTTGAAACATTGAGCACAATGTCGAGTTTGGCTTGGGGGGTGAGTAGCTGAGTGAGTCTTTGTTTTTGGTCAGTTTGAGTCAATGTTTTTTTTTTTTTTAATTTTGAGTCAATTTTTATTTTTTATATAATCAAATAGTTTTTCTTGAGTCTTAGTTAGTGTGTGTTGTTTTTGAGTCATAAATATTTTTGAAAAAGTCATAAAAGGTTTTGGACAATAGAAATACACAGGAGTGTTAAGAACAATAAGACATGTTTAGCCTCGAAATAATGAAATGAGAAAGTGTCATACTAGAAATAGGATAGCTTAAGATGACTGCCCACTTGATTACGCGGCAGAACTTCATCCAAAATGTCGCAATATTTATTCCTTAACAAGGGATATATGGGGTTATGAAACTAAATGCTGGATGTGAGGTAAACGGTTAAGTTAAACCTTTATAATGCAAATGGGTAGGTCATGACTATGTTATGTGCATCCGAGTTGAAACCGATTAGTGCATGTATTAAATCATATTTTTCTCATTATTTGTTGCCATAACCACTAGATCTTCCTTTAACAACATTATGATCCCTTTTATTCCCTTTTGATTCTACAAGACATGCTAAAATGGCGTTGTTTATATGATATACATTCTGTTTGGAGATGATGCGCAATATTTCTTATCATATGATTAACTCCACAAAATAATGCTTTTTATGTATGAGAGTCAAAGCCTGTTTTTAGAACGGTACGAGACATTTGATATGTAATTGGTTGGTTATGCAAAGTTATGGTCGAGTCTATATTGTTTGTGTACATATGTTTTAATTCATTAAAAAAAATTCGAAAAAAAAAAAGAAATCTGGGAAAAAAGAAAAATATTCTATTCTTTGCATGTTCGTTAACCGTAAAGAAGAGTGATTCTTTTAGCGAGACATGATTTTTGTCTATGTTTTGAGATGTTTATTTTTCAAAGCATAATACTTTGAAAGGGATTTGAGTATGTGATTACTTATTGTTTGACTCTCTATATTGATCCCTATCCTTATTTATTACCAAGCTCCACCGACCAAAAGCCGGCCTTCTTTCACCTCACTTTGTTTATTCTTTGCTTAAACCCACATTGGATTTTTCTACACACTATTTCTTGGGGGATGAATAGTTGTATATACTGTTTGTTCATGTATAGGCTTGCTGAATTATTATGATCAACACTTTTCCTGTTCTATGATTATGTGTGTTTGGATGTGATCCTCACGATCATTCTGGGTATGATGGTGAGACGACCTTGTTTAGGCAATGGTTTAGTGATATGAGGAGGGATTCATACAAGTGTTTTGAAGGGGATAATGATGAACTGCCTTATAGAAATATGAGTTGTGACACTTGATCTACTTATTGTTAGAGTTTGGCAGGTTTTATTGGTCTTGTTCCTTCTTGTGTAGTTCATATGTAGTCCTTTTTTAGTCCCTTTGTTTTTGTTTTGCATAGGGAGAAGCAAAACTTTAGCTTGGGGGTATGTGTTAGACACTTTTTTATGCTTCTTTTCCATGCTAATTAACCTTTGTTTTACCTTATTAACTTATTAAAATGATCGTGTTAGACACATTGTGTAGAATGTTGGTACTACTGCGTTTTGTGTAGATTTTGGCTTTTTTGCTCTTAATGATGTTCAAATGATATCAATTTTTCCTGTGTCACTTTCACGCCCATGAAAATGCATGCCCGTGAAAGTCATCCCGTGAAAGTGTCAAAAACTGGTCCCTCTACCCGAGAACAACATTTTACAAATTACCACATTCACGCCCGTGAATCCTGTTCGACGAAAAACGGTTTTCTGATACGGATCTTGTGGGTTTCAAATCTTGTTCATTTCTCTATATATATCCTTATGTAAACTCCTCAGACGAAGAGTTAGATCTATTTTAGGGTTCCAAAATGCCTAGTTTTTTTAGTTTTAGTTTAGGGTTTTATATCTCATTATCAATCTTTCGTTTTTTATCTTAGTAGTTGTATTTTCAGATTTCTCTTCCTCATTCATTGATCAAGGTTGTGATCGCTCATGTCGTGATCAAGGACAATGGATTGGAGCGTTTGGATTCATTGCTGAACTTTTTTGATGATGGGTTTGATCGTTCTTTTCTCTCGTTTCGATTATGTTGATTCGATCATGATTGAATAGTTGTATTAGTGAGGATCATGTGAATGAAACATGTAGATTGTGAATGTTTCTCGTGTTAATTTTTTGTGTTTCATGATTCTATCCTAGAATGGTCAATTAGGGTTGGTTATGTTTGACTAATGCAATGAATGAACTCTTTTGACAATGATGTCATGGGCCGTTACTAAGGCCTTTTGCCAAGAGGGTATTTGCCTTTGCATGGGTAGTTACGGACAGTGACCAGTTATCACGAGATGTGACTTAAGCACTTTGCTATTGGCATTTTATGCACATTTTCTGTAACGGGCTATGACTAACTTTCATGGGTTGTTATGTACCAAGACCAATTTGCCTCGACACGCACTCCTACACTCGTCACAAAACACTTACTCCCTCCGTCCTAGATAAATTGCGACATATTATTAAAATGGACGTCCCACATAAATTACAACACTTTCATTTTAGGTCACTTTAAAATACAAAAAAATGTAAACTATCCCTACTTTATATCATATCATCTTCTCTCATTATTTTTTCTCTCTCCACCCACTCACAAATTCTTCCACTCACTCACAAGAGTACAAAGACAAAACTCCACAAAGTCAATGCATTCCTTGATAATCGTACCAAGTTACCACATCGTAATTTATCTAGGACGAAGGGAGTAGAGTTTAGTTTTAAGTTTGTCAAATAAAAAGAATAAAAAAATATACACGCAACTGGTTCTCTATGAGCACCATTTACCAAAGTCAAGCTAAGCTCGGCCCGGCCCGATCTGGCCCCGTTCGCGTGTCTTTACAAAGCCCACATGGATTACCAGTTAATTCCAAAGAGATGTAGTGGAGAATTCTTTATATATGCTCATTCCACTTCTCACACGATCAATGTGGATAAAGGTTTCCAAACAACTTTTGCTTCCTTTCATTTCGCCCACGCAAATTTCTACACAAAGTTGTTTTCACAATATTTGTTGGTCACATGCTATGTAACATTATTTAACTCCAATAACTATGCTTAAGTGAGAAATATCAACACTTATTCCCTTCTACCACTTTTGTCCAACTCAACTTCCTCCCAACACCATCAGACACAGCACTGAGGTTTCTTCCAGAGGGCACAACCAACACAAGACTTGTCTTCTTATCAACCATCTGGGTCATTTAATCATCTGGTCATCAACCTTCAAAGGTTTTCCTAATTTCAAACCCTCAGCAGAACCTTGCACAAGCTCTTCAGCCTTCCGCTCTTTCGTTTCGAAAACTACATTCTCCCCCTTACTCTCCTCTCCTTGCAAGGCCGACCCCATGTATCCCCAGTGTTTTTGACGTGATTTTTCGATGGAATCACCATCGAATCCTAGGATCCCACCTCACCATCGCCCTTCTTTTTCTTCTTCACCATTGTCCTTGCCCTTGTTGGGAAAAATCTATAAAAGAGTGCAATAATGAAGAACTCGTAACTTGAGCCTTAGAGGCGTTGTGATCAACTTTCTTTAAGTATTTATTCGTCCCCTCTTCAACATCACGAAGATTGCTTAGGGTCTCAACGAACAACCCTACAGGATACAACTAACTCTCGTTAGGCACTACGCGAAGCGATCCCAAAGAAATTTCCTCGGTTCTTTTTAAGATAGTTGAGAGAAACCGGCATTTGATTGTGAAGATTTCCTATAAAAATGGAAAGGATGATATATATGATGATTATTTTGTATTGGAATCTGATTCGAAATGAAGTATATATAAGAAAAGTTATTCCAAATCCAAACTAACATGATTGTAGGCGAAAAGACATGGTTTTTCGAGGGAAAAATTGTTTCTTCATGGACCATGACTAAGGCTTTGTCGAGAAGGATGTTGCCTCGACACAGTTCGTTGCGGGTCGTGAAGAAGCCGAAGCCCAAGCTAGGCCCAACCCAACGCATGCGCGCGTGTGTTTCTAAAACCCACATGTTTTAGCAATTATTTCAAGAGAGAAGTAAGAGAGAAACCCTTATATATATGCTCTTCACTCACACCCCATCAACGATGTGCGTAAAGATTTTTCAACCAACCTTCGATTCCTTACTTTCATCTACACAAACTTCTACACAAACTTGTTTTAATCGCACTTGTTTGTCACAATTCATGTAACATTATTAAACTCCAATTAAAACCTCGTTTAAGAGATCAATATCAACAGCCCTTTGCCTCTGCTAACTTTTGATTGCACTGTGCTCTTGTTATCGATGTGCTACACATAATACAATAGTCACCAGTTTATATATTTCTCCATATCTTTTGAGGAACATAATTTATTATTATATAATAATAATTATGGTTGTTATTTTTATGACCATTATTGTCATTTCATTGATAAGTCTTGAACGACACGATTTTGGAACTAGTAGAGTTAAAACGCAAACCTCATATAAGTAAATTACAATAAAAGCTGGAACAAAATGTATTGTGGTGAGTACAACTGATAAACCACCGATCCACCAGCATTAACATTCATCAACCACCAGCACGAACTGTGAGCTTCTCCTCATCGTCAACAATGATGAAAAGTGAAGCACCATTGTCCAGCCTAACAGCAGATGATGATCTTATGCAGGAACTTCGCAATGCGATGGTTGATGGTAAGGAAGATGATGGTGAACGAAAACGGTTGGCATCAGATGGTGAATATGATCGACGTTTCTTTCAGCTCCTTCTTCCTGGATTCCGTGATCATTTGGTACGATATTGCAATATATGCAACCTGCATGTGCTCTAGGGTCAAACTATTGTTCATGGAGATTGCTCGCTCGGTATTCTATCCAACATTTCCGACAAACTTGTAACTTTTGTTAGTATCATGTTGAAGCAACAACAACACGTCAGTGACGGAATTGTTATATTATCCCACATTATCGATAGATCATGCTTTAGAGAAACCCACAGGGGAATTTGGATAAGCAATCCTCTAATATTAATATAGTGAAGGATTTGAAGACACTAGATTGAAACAATGAACAAACAGAATTTAATGTGGGGAAATCCGAGTACCGGGATAAAAAACGTCACAAGAATACTGCCACAAACCATGATGACAAAACACTATGTGAAAAGAGAATTACAAAGCGTATCATATCGTATCATATCACAACTCAAATCTAGAAACTCATATGAACCAATAATACATGAGTTATATCTATAAACCCTTAAAATAACAAGATTTGAAAAATCTTATCTTGTACACGTGACCCATGGCCCGTGGTCCATGGCACGGCCCATGCCATCCACGCATGGCTCCCCCCACGTGCTTTTCAAACTAACAAACCTAGTATAGGATTTCAAAGAGAACTGAACAGACATCGGTTAAACGAACGGATCCATATAGTATACATCATTCACAGTATAACAGTTTGCAGAATGCCGCGAACAAGAAATGCTATCTATGTTACAAATCAGGATATTCTGTAGACGTATGTTGAATCTATCCACATTCAAAGAGAAAGTGGATATGGGTCCCTAAGTCTTTGTTGACTAACCCACTGGACCCAGGATAAATTGGGGACCAACTTGTGCATATTTGTTGATATATTGTAGAAGACTCATGAACAAATTTGGTACTTAGACAGTGGATGCTCAAGGCACATGACTGAAAACTTGGCTTTACTCACTGACTTCAAAGCCAAAGATGGACCAAGTGTTATTTTCGGTTATTGTAGTACTGGTGAGACAAAAGATTATGGGACTTTGGGAACAAGTATGATCACTATTCATAATGTTGCGTATGTAGATGGTTTAGATCACAATCTACTCTCTACCAGCCACCTTTGTGACAAAGGACTAATAGTAACCTTTCAAGACAATATGTGTCTTGTAAAGGATACAGTTAGTAACCAAACAAGGCTGGTTGATACAAGAAATGGAAAAGTCTATATAGTAGACTTTCATCATCCTTTGACCAGAGATTCATGTCTGTTGACAATAGACTATGCTGCTCAGAAATGGGTTTGGCATAGTAGATTGTCACACCTAAATTTCAAAAATATTAATCGTCTGTTGAAAAATAACTTAGTAATTGGATTACCTGATATCTTTTTTGACGAGGATAGACTTTGCAATGCCTGTCAGATGGATAAACAGACAAAGTCAACCCTAAAGGGTGTCAGGAATCAGATTACCACTAGACCCTTACAACTTCTACACATGGACCTCTGTGGCCTATGGCCACTCTTAGTTTGGGACAAAGTAGGTACATTCTAATGGTTATACATGACTACTCTAGATATCTTAGAGACCTATCGTACAAAGGATGAGACCTATCGTGTCCTTACACTATTCCTGAGGCAAGTTCAAAATGAAAAAGGCCTCAATATCTTAGAAATCAGGAGTGACCATGGGACAGAGTTCAAACACACCAATATGGAGAAATTTTGTAATGCCTATGGTATTTAACATAATTTCTCTGCTCCACGAACTCCTCAGCAAAATGGAGTTGTTGAAAGAAAGAACAGAACTCTGATAGAAACTGCTAGAACTATGTTGGTTGATTCCTCTGTACCCAGGAGATTTTGGGCTGAAGCAGTGAATACTGCATATTTTATACAAAACAGATCACTCATTAACAACCCACTATCTGCATGTTGTGTAGTGGGTTGTTAGTAGATTTTTATTTCCATTATTTGCAGTGGAGTAATGTGAATAAAAATCTACTACCAACCCACTACACAACAACCAACTAACAGATAATACCCTAATAAATTGAAGACATTTATTTTTCCGACATTTTTGGACCAATTAAATTAGGCTTTTATTTGTACCTATAAATATGGATCTACATTACTGATCTTTGTATGGCCCGTGTGTAATATATTTTCTCTCAATAATGGATCTCGTTTGATCATTGTGGGTTTTTCTTTTCCTAGAGGTTTTCCCATACAAAATTAGTATCTATTCTCCTTCATTGCTCAACTGTGGTCCTTCATTGCTCAATTGTGGTGTAATCGATCTACCACTCATTTCCTCCTAAACTTTTGCCAACATCCTCATACATCCCGGCATTGCATTCCTGTCATGTGTGCTCTATTCTACAGTTTATGAGAATGAAATCAGCCCAATCAACTCAGGTATTCGTCCATTCTCTTTGACCATCTCAATGAGTAAAAAAGCACCTGGAGTTCTCATAGCGTCTGCTACTCTGCCTTCTTGAGGAGAGTTGATGTCTAGACGTTGGCATCATCTCTGACGAAGCTCCACAAAATATAGGTGAGAGGCAAGGGGATCGTTTGCGGAACTGCTTGAGCATCCAGTAAACCTTTGTATGGTGGAAAGTCGCACGTCGCTAGAAGCATGACAATAGTTCCTCCTGTGGCAAGCATCAGTAGTTTCCTACGTGATGGAGGATGTGAAAGACCAGCCCATGCTCCGCAGATGAGTAGCTGAAGTACAACCAAAACGATGGCCACTACCTTATTTCACACTGCAAGATGAAAAAGGAAAGCAGTCACTTCAGATGATCTTGATAAGTCGATAAACTACTGGACGGATTTGCTATTGCAGCTGAATAAGCAAAATGATGAACACGACTTACTGTAGTTGAGTTCCACGAAGTTGAGAAACAGTATGTGAGTCGTAACGAAGCCAATAAGAGGAGCTGCTACCATGACCCTTCCAGCCTCAGCTTTAACATAGAGAGTATCGACAGTAAAAGTGAATACCCAAGAAATGCAACCGAGGAAGAATAATAGAGTCTCTCTGTGAAGTCCGCATATCTGCCAATAAATATAGAAAAAGAAGGAAGTTTTACAAGGTTATCAAGAAACAGACACTAGAAGGAGAAATAGAGGTGAAAATGAGTTTAAGGACGTCCTAAAAGTAGAGAGGAGTAGCATCTCTACCGATTCCGAATGATAAGACAAAAGGAGTGGAAGAAAGAAGAGTGATTACATTCCATGAAAGGCAGCACGCCATAACCAAAAGTTAACTGCTAAGACCGCATAGAGATGCCACAACCAAGTGTACTCGTAATATGTCTTCCCGTTCGCCTTCGGAGGTGACTTGTAATATAGAAAGACGAAAAAGGATAACCAGCCATGAAAATGCATAGCCAGATTGAGGGTAGATAGAACAGCAGAGACAGGTTCCTGATGATTCAGATGCAGAGAGTTACATTTTTCTACCTTTTCTATGGAAAGATAAGCAACACCTGAAAATATGTAACGCAAATCGGCTAACTCATCTTCCCTCAGTAGTTGCATTTGCTACCATTAGTACTCAGAAAATTTCCAAGACGATGATCAAGTTTCATAATATGCTAGAGAATCCATCTATTTGATTTTTCAGTCTAATAAAACGATCAAACCAATACAGAAACCATTCTCGAATAAGGTTGCCCTTCTCATTTTTACTATCAGGTTTCAGCTCCATCTGCGTTGTGGAATTTCAAAAGGTATTTGACCATTTAATCATTACCAAAGTATGCATTTCACGAAGGAAACAAACCTGAATCCCAAGGACACCAAAAGGCCAGCTTCCATGATACTTGAGGGGGATGCCATCATGGTTCTTTCTCTCTTCCTCGCTATTAAGCATGCAATGATATCGACAGTCGCTGCGGCAGCTCCACTCTTTCCATTGCAGATACAATGGTGCCTGGGAGTACCATGTACTGTCAGTCAGTTTCCGGTCAGATGAGAATTCACAGCTCTTGAAGCATTGGTCCGTGATACATCCAGTCTTCTGGCACAGGTTCAGGCATGCCCTAGACGGTTACAAGGAGATTATAACAAAACAAACGACAAAGTAATTTACGTACTTCACCAGAGCACCACGAGACTAACTCAACACTGACCAACTAAAACTTACAAACAAGAGTCAAGACAATAGAAACCTTGATGGAGAGAGACAGAAATCCGTATCCATGTCAATATTCAACTTCACTTAAATTCACAGGATGCAACCTACAGAGTCAAACATAATACTCCTTGAGACCCTTTCAGGTCCACCCTCAAGGTGCTTCAACAGCATATTCTATGCAATCAGGTTTTCAAATAGCTAAACAATGTCCAATGATATTACATGGTCTGCTGTCCACTTTCCAGAGACCATGGATGGCTATACACCGGTTAGGACTCTATATTTCATAGGAAGCCGAATCCATGCCGCACCTCTTTTTTGTTTCAATAAAAGTCAAGCACAAATAAGACTATGCCTCTTTTTTTCCCTTTTCTTTTTTTCTTTTTTTGTTTTTATGTCCTCAAGTGAGCTAATCCTACAAGTATTAGTGAAATCAGATATAAAGAAACGAGCTAACAACCATATGCCAAGCTGGCCATATGGCTAGACTAATATCACGCCCAGAATACCCACATACTCACTACTGTGCACAAGACTAGTATACGGACGCTGCTTCAGGCAAAAATCTTGTGAAGAATTTTTCATGCATCGCCACCAATATCTTGTACCCAGTACACAAAACATAATGAGGGTTAGGGTATCTAGTTACGATAATCACACCAACTATGCAGCAGATTAGAGAGGAATCATAGAATCATACGCATTACTACGAAAATGTCCTTCTAAAACATGCCAAACCAACTCTTCCCTACGACCTCAGAATTGCTTAGCACCCGGTAAAACAAGTCTTCACAACAAACTCCAATCTTGAGAACATCAAATGGCTGTCAAGAAAACAGACTACTAAATTGCCCACGGCAGCAGTTACTCTTTTTTTTCACGCGCACAACCATACACAAAAATGACAATGACTCGGCAGGGCAGCCCACCTTGATCTGAGTAGGAAGAAAAATATATCATAGATGAAGATTACTAGCCGATCTTGGTCCAAGGACTTCAATGGCAACCACAACCACCAAAAATAGACCATACAATCCAATGCAACATTCGTCGTATTCTTTGTACTCCACTCCATTCATTTCCCCTTTTAGCCCTCAATCCTCCTCCATGTTACGTCAACCTCGATTCACAAAGATTCCAAGAACCGAAGAGACCTCGATACCGTCGCATTCCAAACCGAAACAAAATCGACGATCGAACGAATAAAAGCTTAACAAAGAATCAGTCAGCACAAAAACCGCACAAAGAAATCGGAATGAGTGCGTTCCGATAGATTAACGAAGTATTGATAGAACGTTACCCGTAGTTCAGATCATTGTCTCCGCCGCTGAAATCAAGACATCGGGCGTCGATCAGGATCACGACAGTGAACAGTGCTATAAACAGTACCATGAACAGTGAACAGTGAACAGTACGGCGCGGGCGCGACAGTGAATAGTGACGGGCCGAAAGCTGCAGATTTTCATTTTGATCCGTCTGATCAACTCTGTTTTGTTCGCAGGCCTATATAAACCCTCCCTAGGGTTGAAATAAGATAGTTTTCGCAGAGAAACACAAGGAGGCGGCAGAGAGGAGGGAGGAGAAGAAAGGCGACGCAAAGAAGGGTTTTTAGGAGAGGAATCATCGCATCTTCATCCCGTGCTCTCACC
>JAOVYX010021620.1:0-15564 GCA_035668315.1 Drosera spatulata
TTTCATTAATACCTTTTCATCTAAAAAGGCTTGAATTTTAGACTCGGTCACTTCCTCTTCATCATCGGCCACCTGTTCTCTTGGAAACGTGAATTCGCCTAACAAAGTGCCTGATGTCCCAGCCGCACCAGAAGCTTCACTGTCACGTAAGTTGGCTTCACCCTTTGGAGTGGAGCTGCGGTCAAACTTGCATGACCATTCATCAGTTGGTTCACACATGGGATTGAAACTCTGGATTCACCAAAAGGTTCGCTTAGTAAATCAACATATTACCAGAGAAGAATATTATCAGATACCACACAGGAAAACAAGCCATTACCTTAGTACAATCAACCGAGAGTAATCCAGAATTCATATTTTCTGGTGTATGAATTGCAAATTCATCTTTATTATCTATCTGACACATATCATCATCAGTGGAGTTCATTCCCCAAGCTGGACCAGCCGTACTGGGATTCTCTGGATACACTGTTGAGCACTTTACACTACCCATGTCAGGAATAGCCTTCAAGTCCTTGTCGCCCATCCTTGGCCCAAAGTGCCTATATGAAAAATCCAAGGAAAAATTTTCATACTCTACAGTGCCTATAGCACCTCAAAGATGCTACCATCAACTCATCGAAAAAGGACAAAGAAAGATATGATACGAAAAACGTACGTCCTGTTATGATCTGCATGATTGGTGGCTGGTTTTAACTGATTTCCAGCTCCAGCCTGAAAAAATCATACCAGAATGATAAAGCACTTAGAGATGTCTAATCAATACCAAAGTTCCGAGACCTGGCCAGTCGATACTAGCATCCAAGAAATGGAATTCATGACATTGGACTAACCAGAACTGGAGGGCGAAGTACATGAAGAGATTCCCGATGATCAGCAACTACAAAAGGATGCTGCAAAGCGATTTTCAAAAACAGCACATAAGCATGAATATTTCATGATGAAAAGATACCGATGCTAACCATCTTGTAGTACATAATGCCATTGGGCTATTTCCATAGTACGACCTCAAAAGTTTATATTTTCATATTAATTCAAATTGCAACCACAAATGCTACATGACCTAAAATTATATGTACTGTTTTCCCATTTCAATGGTTCAGAAATACATCTTGCTGACAATTAAAACCTCAAATCTTGCACATTTCCCTAGTACAACCTAAACTTACATATTTACAAAATTCACCTTAAAATTATGTCAAAGAGCCAATACCTTAGAGCTAATATCTAAAACAGAACATAGCCGAGAAGAATAGGATACAGGGAAATTCACCTGCAGCAAGTCCCCCGCAGAGGCTCTCAAGTTTGGCTCCCTACCAAAAAGAAAGTTAGTGAAAGAGCAAACGATAAACTTCACTACATAACATTCTAAACGAAGTGTGGCTTTGCCATTCAAATAATGGAAAAATTAGGCTGAAGAAAGTCACGTAACATCTGAAAGCGAAATCATACTTCTGCAAGCATTTCAGAAGAAAGTCCTTTGCATCAGCAGAAAGGTGCTCTGGTATCGGAGGATGAGATTTTGTTGTCCCTATGTGGAAAAGAGCAGCTACCTGACAGGATGAACAACCTTCAGAAAACATGAACGAGCTAATGAAAACGTAACATCCACGTATATTAGAAGCGTACCTCCTGATACTGCTGGCTCCAAGGAGGCTTCCCCGTAGCCATTTCAATGACAGTGCAACCAACACTCCAAACATCAGCAGAACTGGAAAATCCAATAAAGACAGAGTTTTAGCTGTGTTTTCAACAAACAAACCATGTTCCACCGAACTATTCACTATGTCTGATAGCCTTTTTAACTGAAGCAAAGCGAAACAAAAATGACAAGCACAATAGTGCTTGAGAGAAAGTCACAAATTAGTAATTAAAGTCTGAACCTCTTCAAAGAGGTCGAAAACATGGTGTTAACCCTGAAACTAATCGAATTAGGAAACACAATTAAAATCTGAAATAAAAAAGATAATCTCAGTTAGGAAATACAAGTAATCTCGAGATTCCCTATATTGGAAAAATTACCAATGAAAACATGCCTAAACTCTTTACATCACTATCCACATCATTAACTTGCATTGTTTCCCATAAACTCATTACAACGTCATCCAGCAAAAGAAAAGGATCACGACAACCTCCTAGCAGATCAATGATATGCTGCTCTGGCAAATCAGGTAATCAATGTCACAAGAAACCAAGAAAACACTGTTGAATTTAGCAGAATATTCAATAATACCTAGTAAGACTAGCATTTAGCTTATTTTATGTTTCGCTACAGATAATCATGGCTGCGCTTTCAGATAAGTAATGCAAAGAAAAAGGATCACGCAAACTTGAAGCTGAGTAAAACAAGCAGCCCTTGAGAGCAAGCGAGAGAGGATTAGCAGGAGCTTCTACTTACTAACTCCGGAATGATGAAAAGGATGTAGCTTATACTATTCAAGTTTGAAGTTAATCTTTGATAACAATATTCTAAATACAGAATAAGCTCGGCGGATTTTGTAGAGGTTTGCAGCTTGTATGCTCTGGCGATCTGACATGCATTTGTTGCGTCTCTCCAACTTTAAGTACATGCTTTCGTTGTTTCTCACCAACTCTAAGCACATACATTTGCTGCTTCTCTTTAAGTGTAATTACCTTAACCTAGCTCCTTCAAAAGAGAGGGAGACAATATATATTTCAAATTATGAAAGCAAAAGGCCAAACAGGTCTACAATTTTGCCGCCAGGGTCCACCCCCGAACTGAGAGTGGATAGGTGGCTAATTAATCATCCTCTAACATTTATAACCACTCGTCATAAGCCATCAACATTGGTAAGCGTTCCACATTGGTCAAAACTAGAAAAGCATGTCCCTAGCACAAATCATCAAGCAGGAAGGAAGAGGCAAATTTTATTTCAAAGAGAAACCCGAGCATAGATCAGTCTCTCAGAAATCCATCCCTTGAAGTTGAAACCATAAAAGAAGTGGTGCTTTCAAAAGAACAAAAGACTTAATAATTTACTTGATATCTTAGAATGATATGACACTTGATATAAAACTTTGAAAGCTTACACGATTCACATGGATGTCGGCAAAAGCAATGCAAATGGAACAAAATCAAATTTTCATAGAAGATCATGCCAAAGCTCCACTTGATGATTGAAAATTATTTCACTTACAAGCTATGTCCTGTCTGAAGAATCACTTCAGGAGCCATCCAATATGGAGTACCCTTCATTGATTTTGCACCAGTCATAGTGGCCTACACATTCCATAAACCTCTTTAGTATGCAGTAAATCTACAATCTTGGTGAAAAACTAGCACTTTAAAAGGCAGATTTGAACTTAGAACTAATGAATCAAGTCAAATAGAGAGAGAAGACACAAATACCAATTCTACAACTTTCTTTGATGCCCCAAAATCTGCAAGTTTAATGCATCCTTTGTTATCAACAAGGATGTTAGCTCCCTGCAGAAAGCAAATTGTGTCACTTTTTCCGACAGCTAAGAATTCCACCTAAAAATAAGCGATAAAAGAGACTAATATCTCTGTCCATGACAATACCTTAATGTCTCTGTGCATGATTCCATTCTTGTGTAGATATTCTAGTCCTAAAAGCAACTGTTTCGTATACATTCTTATCACCTGTGAAGCAAAAATGTTTTGAACCATGCGTCCACATTGCGGAAACCAATATCCGAAACAATCAAATAAAGCAATATTTTGCAATGAAAACTTACAGATTCTGGAAAAGATCCAAACTTCCCTAAAAGTGATGAAATGGATCCACCAGGAACAAACTCCAGCAAGATGTTCAAGGCCTCTTCTTCTCTTGCAGTTCCAAGGTATCTCTGATATATGGAAACTGAAATTTGTGATCTGTGCCGCTATCATTCAAATAAATGAAAGAGGTAATGCAACACTTACGACAATATTTGGATGTGACAAATTCTTCAGAAGCTTCACTTCCTCCTCCAGTTCTCTCACATGAGCCTATTCTCAAAAGCAACATCAAGCCCTTTAGTCAGTTACACACATAAATCACGACAAAGAAATAACTGTTTCAAACGTACAGAGCATAACCTATCTTGCATCTAAAGGACTATCGAGAATGCGGTAACCGAATTGATACAGACAACACTTTTACATTGGAAAGAAGTCGATAATTCCATCAGGAACGAACAAGCTAGCTGAAGTTATCATGCTTCTCACTATCTGTTCATTAGATGCACAAATAAACTTCAGAAGCAATCAGTTCCAATGCTATCGAACCCTAGTTCCTGTTTGCTCTTTAACCACTTCAATCTTCACCTTTGTAACGAAAACCATTGAAAAAAGGAAATTCAACCATCCATAGTCACAACTATCTAAACCACTGATTCCCACTCCTCTCACCTGAGTCCGTTCCTTCGAAGCACAGTTCGCTGCAATCGACACCTGCAGCAACAACACAGTCACACCACATCGAACCCCCAAATCAAATCCAACACCACCCCAAATACCCTAACCCTAACCCAAACCTGCTTGACAGCGAGCAACTCGCCCGAATCCAGATTCATCCCCATATAAACCCTCCCAAACGCACCGCACCCAATCAACTCCCCTTTCCTCCACCGGATCGGCGCCGCCTCCTCTTCCCTCACCGGATTCATGTTCTCCTTCGACGGAGAAGGCGTGAGTCCTGGAACTCTAGCGAAGATTCCGATCCTCGATTTTCGAAACGTGGAGCCGATCTTGGTCGCGATTCCGGTGAATCCGGCGTCGTCGGCGGTGGGGCGGAAGACCAGGGACCGGCGTACGGATCCGATGAGATCTTGCATCGGATTGGATTTCTAGGGTTTGGTGAAGTGAAATCGAAGGGGAAGTGAGATTTGGGGGAAGTGAGATGAGAGCCGTTGGGGTTTGTGTGTGTGGGGGCTTGTTTTTTTTTTTTTTTTTTGAAATGTGCGGCTTGATCGAGATTCAAGACCAAGAAAAAATTGTACTGTTAAATGTGAATGGAGCGATATTCAATTTGTTTTTGTCATACTCGATATGTAACTCCATATTCGTTCGGCATTTGTTTTTGGCATCCCATTTTAAAATTCTTGTTAGATCTTGTCTGCAACAAATATGGGGTAATTGAGTAAATTTTGTTCTATTGAAGAACATTGTGTAATTCAAAATACATAAATATCATTGTAGATTTTTTATAATAAACTATGCATCATATCTTGTGAAATAATAACCTTTCCTTATAAAAAAAGAAAAAGAAAAAAATGTTGAGTACCGTCCAACTTTTTTTCTCTTTTCTTTCTCTACTTCCACCATCCAACTCATGTTTATTAGTACAACTGATTAACACAAAAAGCATGAAATAGGAAAAATTGATTGCCAATAAAAAAAAAATTCAATGACTTCTTTATTTATGTATCACAAAAAGAAATGAAGAGTGTTCGAGTGCTATGCATTTTAACTTGTATTTTGTATAATTTTGTTGGAGTTTGTTATCTTAATAAAATTGTTCATGTTATTGTGATCCTCAATGTTTTATATTTGGATCCATTAAAATATTCAACAATAAAATACTATTCTTTATATTTCAGATAAATTGCGATTTTTTTGCTTGACATAATTATTAAAAAATGTATTGGCTTGTTGTTTTTTTTATCTTAATAGTACCAGTGTGAGTGGGGTTAGAAATGTGAATGGATAAAAAGAGAAAAAATAATGAAAGAGAAAATATTGTTATAGCATAAAATATGAATATTTTGAATTTTTAGCATTTTAAGACGTTGTAATTTATATGAAATGTCAATTTTTAACAATATATTATAATTCATTTGAAACGAAAGGAATAAAAAACATTCTTAACCATCATATTTATAAATTTAACCTCTTTTATCTCTTCACGTCACATTTTATTCTCTCATAACTCCAATAACTCAACTTTTCAACTCCCTTCTAACTAATTCGTTCTTATTTTGTTGATTTCTGATTGATATAATGCTTGTTTCATCGATGCTTTCTTTATCCATAATTTTTATAACGATATACATTTCGAAACATTTCGTTGATACTTTTAATGACAATGTAAAAAAATTTTAAACTGACTCAAAATTAAAATTAATAATCTAATCTATCATTAATGTCTTAAATAATTTCATAAAAAAATGATATTTTATCATATTAAATTACATCTCAAACTTCATATTGTTACGAAAAATATAAGACAGAGGGAATAACTATCAGACCAAATAGCAATTTTCTTACGTACATTTCTCTCATTGTTTTCCATTTTCTTTTATCATACTATCAAGTTAATTGATTTTTGAGAATGAGTTGGCAGATTTCATTTGGGTACTTGTCCTTTCATGAACCAACGTGACACGAAATCGAAGTACAAATCAAGCACACCAAAACCATTTTCCCGTTTGCCAAACCAGCGGAGCACCCATTCTTTTCTCCCTCGCCGTCACCAAACCTCTCTCTTCGTCTTCATCATCTTCCCCCATTTTCTCCTCCATCAAAATGGGACCCGAATCATAAACCCTAGTGCGAAATCGAACAATTGAGCTATCAATTCGATCGCATCGATTAGATCATGGCGTTTGATTTCGAGTCGTTGACGGAGGCGACGTCGGGTGCGGTGGGGGCTCTTGTGAGCACGACGATCTTGTACCCGCTTGATACTTGCAAGACCAAGTATCAAGCTGAGGCCCGATCGCCCGATCAGCAGAAATATAGGTTGCCCATCATCGACTTCTCTTTTTTTGGCTTGACTTTGGGGTTTGATCACTTGGGTCATGGTTTGTGCTGGGATTTGGTGATTTTTTTGTGCTGAATATGTTCGTTGATTTTGTGACTGATGGGGAAATAACCCAGTTGAATATATGATTAGTTGAAATCTTTGAGGCTTTGATTTTTGATTTGTAGGATATATTCAGATTGGTTTGCTTGTTTCCATGTGGTTTCCGGGTTGGGTTTTGGTTGAATCGTTGTTTGGCCAGGTCGATTGATAGTTTGGCGTCTGTTTGTTACATTGTTATTGCCGGAAGTTAATGGAAATATGTATAATTTACCTTCAGTGTGGTTTGATTTGATGTATCTTGACTGTTCAAATCAGTTCGATGCTGCTTCTGACGTTTTCCCCCTTTGGTGGGTGAATCGGATGAATTCTGCATGGATCTGGCCAACTAGTGATCGAGCCAGTATCAATATAGCTATCCTTACTATTCAATTCGAGGCATGTAGTGTTTGATGAACTTAGTAATGTAGACGGCTTGCTTTAGTGCCACATTGCTTCCTCGAGTTGTATGTACTTATGATATACAACTTTCTCTTGTTGTATAAGCTTACTTAGTTTATTGACGACATGTGCTTTTTAAATTTTTTGGCAGTATACTACAGTTCTCTATAGAGACAAATTAGTTGACTATGATGTTGTACTTTCCCATGTCATTCAGTTGATTGCATCTGGAAGATGGCTGTGAAAAATAGAGTAGTGAATGATTCTGGTTTCCTTAGATTCTTTTTGGGTAACGGTTTACTTTAGATTCTTTAGTTCTAAAATCTGATCAAGGCTTACATGATGTGCTGTTGTGCTTTGAGTATGATGAATTATGGCCGTCTGATCCAGCCATTTGATTACATTGCATTGGTTTTCATAGGAACCTTACAGACGTCTTATGGGAGGCGATTCGTGACCGTCAAGTTCTTTCACTTTACCAGGGCCTTGGGACAAAGAACTTGCAGTCATTTATATCGCAGTTCATATATTTTTATGGATATAGCTTCTTTAAGAGGCTTTACTTGAAGAAAAGTGGTTCGAAGTCTATCGACACGAAAGCAAATCTAATTATTGCTGCTGCCGCTGGAGCTTGCACTTGCATAATTACCCAGGTATACCCCCGATTGGCATGTTTCTTTTTTCCCCCCAATTTGGGCAATTGCATTTTTGTGGCAAAAGGATCTTTTATATTCTTAATTAAAACAATCGCAAAAAAAATTTCTAGGCTAGTGTGCTTGTGTGGTTGCTTCTTAATTTTCCGGTGGTTCTGATCTTTGTTGTCGAGCATTCTACCTTTTATTCTTCTATGTACCATCATTATTAGCTTGTTTGTTAATGTTTGATTTGTGCTGCCATTCTGCAGCCCTTGGATACAGCATCTTCCAGGATGCAAACAAGTGAATTTGGGAAATCAAAAGGGCTCTGGAAAACCCTTTCAGAGCGAACTTGGAGTGATGCATTTGATGGTCTTGGCATCTCTCTTCTCCTGACATCAAATCCTTCTATCCAAGTATCTCTTCTTCACCTGCAGTCCAATGCTTGTTATCAACTTTGTGTGCAATTCTAATTACTCTTTAGCAGTGGAGTGATTGGCTTGATGTTAATGGTCAACTTTGTTTTATATGGTTCAGTACACGGTGTTTGATCAGCTTAAGCAGAGACTTCTGCTAAGGAAGGGAAGTAATGGAACAGGTCCTGGGTCATCCCCGGAAGCACTGTCTGCCTTTGCCGCTTTCGTGTTGGGTGCTCTCTCAAAGTCTGTTGCTACCTGCTTGACCTACCCACTTATAAGGTTAGTAATTGATTTCATTGGTTAAGCACCGCTCCAGCTCGGAACTTGCTTCTAGACTACCTTGTGAATTTGCCTGCTGGATGATAAATGATGAATGCGATGTTGTACTTCACTCTTTTCTGATATGTTAATCACATTTGATGTTAAACTTTGACCAGATGTAAGGTAGTTATCCAGGCTGCTGATTCTGACGAAGATGGGAACCAGGGAAATCGCCGCAAGTCCCATAAAACGATCTCGAGTGTGTCTAGTAGCATCTGGAGATCAGAAGGTATACCAGGATTCTTCAAAGGATTGCAAGCACAGATATTGAAGACCGTGTTGAGCTCGGCACTTCTGCTGATGATAAAAGAGAAGATCTCGAAGACAACGTGGGTTCTGATGCTTGCGATTAGGAGGTATCTATTCACCACACGGGCTAGACTAAAAGGCGTATAGAGTTTTTATTAGTATTGTGGAATCAAGAAAATAAAGAGGCTTTTTGCCCATACTTTGTAAAATTAGGTGCAAGATAGGTTGGGAAGGATAGACCAGTATTACAGGTTTCAGAATCGGCTTATTCCAGCAGAAGCTGCGAATAAGATGAAACATTTTTTGTGTGTGTAGTTGTCACGGCTAATTGGACGCGTATTTTGTTAATCGTTGAGAGATAATGAAATGCACTTATCCTGTAAAGCTCATGTTCCAACATAACGACATGCAAGGTGCTCTGAGAATGACTCATGCCAAAACCTGCATTATGCATGCTAGACTTTAATCACCTGGAAGCGAGATAAAAGTTTGTGCTGCAAACCGATGATTGACGAGTCCCACAAACTGATTGACGAGTCCTGCCAAGCTAATCAAACTAGTAGGATTCGGTTATTTTGAGTGTTACAATCGTAAACGCAGCACTCTTATTTTGAGTGTTACAATCGGAAACGCAGCACTCTTTGTTGGACCGCACCAATGTCATTGACATCAACCATTCAATTTTACACGGAAAGCTGTTCGGGTCGAAAAGTTGCTAAATAAATAACAACTCCACTTCATGACAGGATTAAGAAACCCTTATTATCCAAAAATAAAATAAAATAAAAATAAAACCTTGTATAGGTGCTATGGATGTAAATGGAACAAATGTATCTTCAGATTTATGTAAATGTAACAGCAAAAACAAACGCAACTGAAGGTGAATTCACACAAACCGTCAACGATCATACGCCTATTGCCAGATCCATCTGGAAATGAACCGAGCATCTCAAAACACAACATTCACTCTTTGTTTACATCCATCCAGCCTCGGTTGGAAACTAATTCGAGCCCCAAGTTTCAAAACCAGAGAAGTTTCAACTCCCTCAGCTCACAGCAGAAACAAAGAACTCACAAAGAAAAACAGCAAGTGGAAGAGAATGCCAGGCTTCGAGATGAAACTGGCAGCATTGTATGTCTCGAAGCTCCCAGATGAGGTATTGGTGCTCAAGACCACGACGATCCAATTCCCATCTGAACCAACACCAGCAGCAGTGTACTTTGAGTCATTGAGATAAAGCGTGTATTGAGACTCAGTGAAGTTGGTGAGGACGATGCCAGGAACCAAGTTCAGAACACAGGCAGGCATTATGGCTCCATCTCTGGTGTTGCTGATATTGAGATGGCAGTGAGATAGCAGTTGGGGGTAGTTTGGCAGCTGGTCCTCTGTGCCTAATATAGTATTGGGGCCGGAGGTGTTGGTACATGTCAGATCCTTGAATTGGTCGGCTAGTTCTTGAGCAAAGCATGCTGCATTGTCATTCTTTCCGAAGGCAGTGAGATTCAGAGACGCACGGTAGCTGTTGATGCCTTGAAGCAGATTGGCAGTCTCATCTGAAATAAGAACAAAGAGAATCTAGTTAGAGATCAGAAAGGTAAATGATGAGGAAAATAGAAGTGCAAGGCGAAGCGGGAAAGGCACTGTACATAGCTTGTTCTATTAGATCAATGAAGTCATGAAGTAATAATCAGGCAAGAGAAAGAGATTAGCTGGTTGTGCTCTGTACACCAATCGCTTAGTGGTTCCATAATTCCATTGCACAAATGATCTCCAACTACCCTAATGGTTTCAAGTCATATTTGCACAATGTTGCATCGAATGGTAAAAATTGAACCCTAGATCAAGTTGGAGCTCCCAGAACCAATCAGAACCGCTAAAAAAACAGAGGCGGGTGGCCTTGAAAGGGGAAACTAGAGTACTGTAGTCCTGTATCTATGCAGATGACCTTACACAATGAAATGGGATAAGCAAAAGATACTTCAAGGCAGAGATATGAAGTTGTTGTGAATGTAAAATCTGATTAAGAATTGCATTGCATAGTAAGAGCAATGGAAGGTTTTACAAGGGCGAGAGCTCGGCCATGTGACATGTGGCGCAATAACTAGAGGACTTTATCAACTAGAGCATCAGCATACTATTGAGAGGGGGGAAAACGATGACGGTGATAATCTATCAACATTTTAAACAGTTTTCAAACAAGAGACTACAGTTCAGGAAAGTTTTATACGCCGTGGACACTTCTATTTAAGCGCCAATCCACAGCGATAAAGGAATTTTAACCAAATTGGTTCTCCCACAAACAACTATATAAACTCAAAATCTTTCCATTTAGGTCATTGCTCAAGAGCTGTAACTATAAGCCATACAAAGGTATTGGTCAGCCTAACAGGCTTTCAGCTACCCATAATGGAATCATTAACGATCAGCAGCAGGGTGAGACATATAACATCCATAATAAGTTTGTAAGAATGAGAAACACATCCCAGCAGAATCATTCTTCGCATTTTGATCATCCAATGAAAAAAATTTCCCTCAAAACTTGTTTGAATATTGAATCCTTTCATTCCTTAGTCCATCTAGAATAGACATATTTGACCAATATTCCAATGCTAATCTCTACCAAGCAGTTCTCTTATCACCAGATCTCACCAAATTGTGCAAGCATGGTCCAAGCTAGATCTATACTCCTCGAAGGACCACAGATGCATATTACGACAATAGACCTATTCTTGGCTTAAGCTTTGGCATAGATCTGTTTCGCAATGCTAACACCATCTCGATCTCTAATACCATTAGGCCTCAGCCATACAAAAGATCTCAAGACATTTATCTTGTGGGCAAGCCTTGATAATCATCATTTTAAATAAACTCGCATCAGTACTCCATCAAACCAACATATCATAACAAGCGAGCTCGGGGCTAGCGGACTACCTAATAGAGTCTAGGTGGTTGGGATTCCGGACCACAGCCAAGGCACCTACTGGGTCATATTGAGGCAATGTAATACCTATGTGGACACCTAGACCTTCTCTTTAGAACAATGCATCAACACAAGACACCACAAGCATATCAAACTTCAGATAACCCCACTAGTCACGGCTAATGCGAACCCAGTTTCACATCAACACGGCATTTTCCAATCAATCAGATGAAAACAAGAGAACAACTCGATCAATATAATCACTCATCAAGTTGACTACAAACACAAATCAGTCACATGGGTCTGCTCCAAATCCACCATTTTACAATCAGGCACACACCCACTAACACAAACCCAAATCAAATCAATCCCATCGGGTCCTCAGATCCGACCCAAAATGGGAAACCCAAAATCACCAAACCCCACATTTCACACGACTAATTGGTTACACACATTGAGGGAAATGCGAAGGAGAAAGAGTGTTCGATTTAGTTACCAGCACATTGGGCTCGGTGGGCCAGTGCGAGAATGGAGAGGCAGAGGAGAAGGAGCGGGAGGCGGAGCAGGGAGCTTCTGTGAATCGCCATTGATGAAGGTGCTCCGTCGATGGTGGTTGTCGTAGAGTGTGGTAACGGGGAATGATATGACGTCGTGTTGTTGGAATATCATTTTCTTGAGCAGAAATTTTTATTGATTTTGGGGTTTCTTATTGGTCAAGGGATTTTCCGTTCGGTTTGGGGAGGCAGTGACTATTGAGCTATGGTTTGGTGCTGCTGTTATTTGGTGATGATATTATTGGATTACATGTTCATGTCATCATAATTGGGTAGATTCATGCAAAACGTCATTATCGAATGAAAACATGAATGATATTGACTTTTTATATATGAAGGTTAGATACTAGCTAAGCTAATATAAGCATCGATCTCATATCTCTTAAGAATACATTTACAATAACATCAATTTATCGTTTTTAATTGTTTTGTTCAAATAATACCAGAATATATGATTAACACAATCAATAAGAGATAAATTACGATTTAAATAAATGTATATGAAAAATATCTTGTTATTATTGTCATTGGATTCCACTACGTTGAATTGTTGAGACAACGATTCGTGTATGTGAAAAGCAAGAACATGACCATTACAATGCCTGAAGTTGGGCCATTTATACCCTCCGACTAGAACATAAGACAGCTATTTTGAAAATAAGATACGGATCATCACGACCTACAATTAAAATCGTCACAAATTGCAACATTAAAACCATTAAAACACCATGTAGTGAATCACTAATGCATCATGCACCAGGGCACGGCCGTGGTACTACCAGAATCCTGAGCTTGACTAGCAACACACAGAGACTGAGAGATCCACATGACCATCAGCGTAATCAAGCCCAAAAGGGCACTAGACAACTTGCGTGATTCTGAAAGCCACCTCTAAAATCAGCCACCAAACAGTTCGTTCCCCAATTTCCCTCTTTATCCCCAACATTCATTCACAAAGCGAAAAATCATCAATAAATGACATACAACAAAAAACAATAAGAACAACCCAACAAAAATAAAAAATAAAAATAAAACCATCTCATCGAACACAGATCAATCATCGATCACAAACGTGGTCCAATCGTACGGAATCTGAACAACACCGCCCACACTCATCGTTCGCCCATCGATTCGCTCATTGGTTGATCGATCGATCAGTTCGATGATGCAGATGATCAGCGCGGCGGCGATTGTGCGGTTGATCACGTCGGCGGGGATGGCGGCGTCGGGGGAGGCGGAGAGGGTGGTGGAATGGGGGAGCGTGTGGTGGTTCGTCTACGCCGGTGTGTCGATGTTTCTGGTGGTATTCGCCGGGATAATGTCGGGCTTGACGTTGGGCTTGATGTCGCTCAGTCTCGTCGATCTCGAGATCTTGCAGGCTAGTGGTGATTCCAAGGAGAAGAAGCAGGCTGGTTCGTTCGATTAATTCCCTTGGAATATTCACTCTTGTTTTTTAAGTCATGTTTGGTAGGGGGATGGGATAATAAGAAGGTGGTGTTATTGTTAGTGATGGGGTTGGTTGCTGCTTTGAATTGGTGGCAGTTTGATTAGTATGTTTGAGGGTGGGATTGATTCACTGGTATAGCATAGCGTACTTTTCCGTGTATGGTACTTTTTGTTTGGAAAAATAGTGTGGGTGCTTTTTAGCTTTTCTGTAGCTTTACATGGCTATAGTGCAGTTAATTGTAGCTTTTGGTGTTTAATGACCATTGAATTGTTTACAGAATCGAAGTCGATGCTATATGAGAAACTCACATTGGAATTAGGAAAAATCATAGGTCTAATATGTGCAGTTAATTAGTCGTTTTTTTATATTGTCTATTGGGTTATGACTGATGCTACAACACTGTGGCAATTTGAATTCCGTTTTCAGTTTGCTGGCTATGGTGCGCCTATAGTGCCCCAATATTTGTTTGGTAAATACAAATTTAAGATAGTAACTTCTGTAGTGTACAATTCTAGTCACGATACTCCGTTGATAAGCAATAAAGGGGCGCATGACGTGTGATAAAAGGATTCAAGCACCATATCAAACAAGTTGCTATTAGTATTACTGAATGATGTATTTCTTATGTCTTGTAAATACTTTTGAGCCAAATTTCTACGGTAACTCTTGTGATGCTTGCCTCTTTTGATGCCGGTTAGTCAATAGAATCAAACTGAGTTTCTTGTTTCCTGTGTTACATGAATTTGGCATTTATGTCAGTTTCTTTGTTTTCCAGCTACGATTCTTCCTGTTGTTCAGAAGCAGCATCAGCTGCTAGTTACCTTACTTCTCTGCAATGCATGTGCTATGGAGGTAACATTGTAGTCACGATATCCTTACCTTGTATACGACTGCTAGATTTGGGCACTCATGAACTGATTCTTCGAAAAGGATTCAAACATGGAAATACTACTGATTACCGGTTTCATCCATAAGTTTTGACCCTCTGGATGGAACTAAAGCATCCTCCTTCTTCAGTAGATCAAAAGTATAAGTAATTCTAGCATAAACCATTCTGTTCCATCTGTATATGCAAATAAGTTATATTGTGTCTATTCCTATTAATACCAGATGAACCGTATGGAGAAGAAAGGGACAACAAGCTCTTGCTATAAAAATATGTGCTCTAACATACGGCTTGACTGCAGGCTCTTCCTTTATATTTGGACAAGCTTGTCAACCAATTTGCAGCTATTGTGCTCTCAGTAACCTTTGTTCTTGCATTTGGCGAGGTATGTTCTGCCACAAGCTTTAACTGTTCATCTATATTTGTGCAAGTCTAACCTTAGTTTATTTCAATATAGGTTATTCCACAAGCAATCTGTTCGAGATATGGACTTGCTGTTGGGGCTAATTTTGTGTGGCTGGTGCGCATCCTGATGATTATCTGCTACCCCATTGCCTATCCAATTGGCAAGGTATGCATGAGATTAACTGGTAGCATACTACATTTTGGAAATCAATTTATATATTCGTAGCTGCACTGACATATCTAAGGCGTTCAGGAAATCAATTTTTGCCTGCAAGATAATGTATTGAGATGGGTTCCCTCTTTGTTCTAGCTTTCTTTGTTGCTTGTATCTGAAGACTTTAGTTTACAACCTGCTTTGTGCGAATTAGGATTGAACGTATGATGAATAAATGGGTTGAATGGTCAAAGCCTTGTTATTTTAGTGATGCTTGCTTCAAGTGAATGAGATCTTATTTAAGATGTATTGGGAATTCGTAGTTGGTTTTTTTTGTTTTTTTTTGTGGTGGTGGTGGGGTGGGG
>JAOVYX010021621.1:0-15563 GCA_035668315.1 Drosera spatulata
CAACTCTGAAACAAAATTATCTTGTCCATCTATACCAGGAATATCTTCATTCTCCACGGTGGGATCCACCTCCTGTAGAGCAACAAATGCAAATGAGACAACAAATCAGCAAGCAGTAATGGAAACCATAAAAAGCAAGCAATCAATCTCCAAACAAAGAAAAGAGAATTTACAGAACAGAAAAGAAAAAAACGGAAGAAAAATAGCTACTGTTCTATGGGTTACTCATGCAGTCAAGTTTATATGGACTTGTTTATTTTTTACATACAAACTAACTCGGAATGCCAAGTTCCAACACTATTTGATGCGAACCCATAAAACTACGTCCCTTGTGTCATGTTGACAGAGTGGTTTGCATCATGTTACCCCAACCGCTCGCAAAGACCCTCAGGAACTAGATCTAATATGGTTCATATTCCCAAGAGAAGGAAATAGGAGAGCAAGCTCACATAAGTCCTCCATCATGCAAGTCCTTAACAGAATGGTGCATTGCATAATCCACATACGAACCTCACAGAATTCATATGATGTCATTAAGCAGATACCATGAAATCATGGATGGAATTCAAGTTACCAGCCTAAATTCTTCAAGAAAGCACTCTCATTGGACACAAACAAATAACTTGAAAGCTTTTCTCTCACATATTTTAACGTTCTTCAGTTGCATTTGAATCACTCGAAAAAATAACTCAATATGACCACAAAAGCAATGAGACAAGTAAATTTGACACAGAATTAGATAACCGTGACATTTATA
This sequence comes from Drosera spatulata, assembly GCA_035668315.1. Classification (NCBI taxonomy): domain Eukaryota; kingdom Viridiplantae; phylum Streptophyta; class Magnoliopsida; order Caryophyllales; family Droseraceae; genus Drosera; species Drosera spatulata. The sequence goes on from JAOVYX010021621.1 coordinate 758, forward strand.
CAACTTTCCCGGAGCCACTCTCGGATACATAGGCTTCAGCATGCAGGATGCAAAGAACTTAGGGGTTAGAGAACCTGGTAACTACGATCTAATTAGTTGCTGATCTCCATATATCCTCTCATACCAGAAATCTCACACCCACAAAACACAGCATCAAACAACCATAACCCTAATAGCACATCACACTTCCAAAACCAATCACCAAACCCCAAATTCAAATCCCTAATCCAACAAACCCCATAAACCATAATACCCACAAACCCAATTTCCAAAAACCAAAACACAATCAAACCCAATCCCCAAAACCACCAAATCACCCCCAAATCACAAATCACCCCAAAATCAACCAACCCATAACCGATTATCATGATTACCATAGCATAAAGATTCGAGAACCCATTAACCAAACTGGGACTCTTGGTAAACCGCTGCTGAAACGCGTCGCTCAAATTATGAGCGGGATCAGTGGATATGATCAACACTGAGGATCGAACTCTGGCTAACAGGATAGAGAGAATGGAACTGCAAGTGGTTTTGCCGACTCCTCCTTTGCCTCCTACGAATACCCATTTGAGGGTTTCTTGGTCTAGTATGTTCTGTACTGTTCCCTCTGGAATGTCCTGCTGATCTGATGCTGCCATGGTTGGATTTTTGGGGCGTGATTTGGAGGTGGATTTGTTTAGGGTTGGAGATTGGGTTCTATGGGAAACTTGTTCATCTGGGTGTTGATTTGAAAAGGGTTTCCGCTTTGATTCGATTTTGGATATGTAATTGATATACTCCCTTTCTTCCCACTTAAATTAGAATATATGTACACATTGAAAATTTTTGATGTTAGGAATAGTTGATGTTTTGAGATTTTCATGATTATGAAAACAGTTTTGACCCTAAAGTCCGTTGGTAATATGCAGAACATACGAATTCGTATCCATATTTTGTTGATGTCGATAGATGACTTGTTCCACCAAATTTTATGGTGAAACTTTGTATTTTTGATAGAAGAATGCTGGAACAATGGCTTTCCAATCACGTTCTTGTTCCTCCTCTTATCCAGTACTCTCGTGATATATATCATTAAAACATACAATACCAGTGGAACAATCACCCGCAAAAGGAGGATACAAAAGAAACAATGCATCCATGGGTAGTAGCATGACCAAAGAGCTACAATATCACAGCATAGGAAATAGGAACAAGTTCGATCATATCTTCAAAAGTATGGTGATTGGTCGGATTATTACATGTTGAACAAGAAATCAATGGAGATGTCCCATTTTAATCACAACCACGACAAGGAACCATAAGAGCTCATCGTGGCATCTCCCAGCTGCTTCGGTCTCTTGGCTAAATCAATGGGATTCCTGGGAACAGAACAAGGTGTAACACACATAGAAAAAACGATGAGATCTCTATAGATTGAATCAAGTAATCAACTAATGAATCAAGTTTCACTAGAATAATATTTAAAAGGAACATAGAAGGAACCAACCTCATGTTCATGACCGTGGCCATGATCCCCATGTCCTTCCCACGGATGTCTCCAACCCTTTAAGAATAATACAAATAAAATATCCTTAAAAATCATTGTAAGAGGCTACTCCGACACTCCTCACATGTCCAGACATTTCAATCACGAGAGAAGTTCCGTCTGGATCATGTCAAAACTAATATTCTGTGAACCCGGTAAGTACGCATCATACAATATCAAACAAGTCAGACTCCCTTGAATCAACTGTAAAAAGAAAGTACTACGATTTTGTCGTGTACATATTTGCGGACTTGAGGAGAAGAGTAGGACAGCAACAAGACTCACCAATACAACAGGACCATCTTGCTTAGCCCTGTACAGAACCCAAAACCTGAAACCTCGAGTTAGCGGAAAAAATCATCAATCATTCACATGATTCGTCAAACCGAGCTTTTCACAAGAATATCTGTTCATGAAGCAAGTGAAGTGAAACTAAAAGGAAGCTTATTTACCACATAAGCGCACACATGCCCTTCCCAGTGATAACATGCCAGCGCTTGGGTGCATGTAGAGTCATCCCTCTATAAGTTACGCCGTGCCCTCCATGCCCACCTCCCATTTTTCTGTCGAAAAGTGGAAAAGAAAAAGATTCTTTATCGACTTCGGTACTCGAGTTTCCAGCCACCTTTCCAGAGGAAGAGTACATAAACGAATAGTATGATCTATCAACGAGCCCCTAATGGGTGAACAACGAATATAATGGCATGCCGTTGCCACACAAGCATATACTATAGGTGAATCGAAGAGACTCAACGACCAATGCAAGCACCCAAATTCGTATATTTGCTTTGGATAGCAAAACCACACAACGAAGTGAAATGAAAAATCCCATTCAGTGTTCAGATGCCCCGAACAACGTAGGAAAAAATGAAACAAGAAGTAATGAAGCCATAAACTGTAAAAAAAGAAATGAAAGAATAGCTTGTTTCTTCTCATTTTCTATCGTGGCCTTTGATTTAGGACCTACTATTCCCCTGAGGTATCGTAAATATCATGAAGAGAACATACAAATAGATACAGAAGAATAGACATGTTTACTCGTTCTCTTCATCCTTCAGAGATACACAACTTCCCACAACCGCCAATAGAATCCACCATTCTCAACTCAAAGAATAATCTCGATTCTCGAAAGAGATTAGCTATTATGCTAATTCAAGGTAGCGAGGGCATCCAATTGCATCTCCGTGATTCAAGACATTCACAAGAACATATACCCCGATTTCTGTTTGTGGCCAAAAGCAAAGCTTCTCAGACACTGAATACAAGAGAATCTAACCAGAAAGTTAATTACCATAAAAATGAAATCCTAAACTAGAACCTTCCTTCAACGGCTAGAATTCACAATGCGGTTAAGGTCTTCACGAAACAATCATGATGATCGTAGCTACAACTCATTCATCTATCTAAACTCCTAATCAACCAAAGGCGAAGCTCTAAGAACAATGCGGACCGAACGAACTCCCTCACTCTTATTAGTCTGTCCTTCATCATAGACATCCCATATCCTGCTTCAAATCACCCTCAACTCAACCATCACAACACAAAATATCTGTCGAGAAACTAATTCTACTAAAAGTCCAAACTGATATAAAAGGCTCACTAATGTATTATCTTAACAAGATCGCCATTCTCACCGATCAAATCGCTAAGCCAAGCTAACCAAATATCATCATCCTTGAACATCATGCAAACAAGAATCTTAGAATTTAACTGACTCGATTAAAATCATCAATAATTGGGTCAAAAAACACCGCGATTGCTGAAATTAGGGTTTTCCAAACCAATCACATCCGCAATTGACAGAATCCATGCAGAGGCGGTGAATTTGATGGATGCATAAACCGAAGGAGAAAGGGGAAAGTATGTGATCGGATTTGTAATGAGACGAGATTGATTACCTGTGTGTGTTGATGATAGACGGCTGAATTGAACCTCGGCTGTGGTGTGTGCGTGGGGTTGCTGATGGCTGGACTGGAACGAATATGTTGCCAAAGTTTTGATCATGTTTTCTATCGTGACGATGGTAACGTTGAGAACCTTCGGAGACAATAGTAATGTTGACAGCGAAGAGTATGTATCGGAGTAGATTTTAAGTTGTGCCTGTATATTTGTATTTCATACAAGTCAAGTAATGTTGATGATTGAGTAATGTACTTTGACGATCCTAAGGTTTTGTTGTTATTGATATGAAAACGATATTTTTATAATGGACAAGGACCGTTTAAGTTTAAATTTGATTTCGTTTATGTTTGGATAATGAACTACAATCGCTATGGGTCAAAGACAATAAGACTTCATACATCAGCATAGAAGTGTGCAATTCGTCATATAAGGATCTAATTGAAGATTTGTTTTGGATAAGATGTCCGGGATTTAACAATTGAGATTTCAAAACTGTTAATCTATAGTTCATAGAATTATCATGCTGGATAATAACTCCATTTAACAGAAGGAAATAGAAAATATAGGTCATGACATCTCGATCATACAATCCCGAACACAGCTCAAAATTTCAACCAGTGGTTGAGTTTGAAACAATTTCCATCATTCCACGAAAGTATGCATCAGAGAAAATTAAGCTGGAACAGTTCTCCAAATTGTTGTAAGTCTCACGATCATAGGTTACCGTAAGGAGACTATTCATAAATCATTTGCACACATATAATAATAGTAACACAGTATAGAAAAAGACAACTGTGCATGTAACGAAAAAGATATTTAGGCTATGCAATTATTAAGAAACTAATAGTCCCATAGCCCTAGGAAGACTTTTACTCTAACGATTATTTGAACTACAATTATTTATTGAAAAATCAGCCAATATGACAGCAAAAGTGATGGAAAACAATAGGTCCATTATTGTGCGAGTTCTGTCTTTTTTTGACACACAAATTGGCCATTATTTTTCTAGCCAATAGATACAGATTTTAATTATTCTAAGTACTATGTATCCACTTATCCAACATCACATTCAAGCTATAAAGATCTTAGATTAGGCTGATTATGGCCATTGTTGGATGCTTTTAGGTAATCAAATTGATATGAGAATGGTCCATGTACTGCCCTGATATGGTCGCAACCATCTTTTGAATTGTGCCGATATGAAAGCAATAAGCAAAGGTACATGAGGTCCAAGTTGTGAAAACACATCTCCTGCTAATTATCCGGTCAGTCGTGATTAACATTTAATCTTGACGGAGCATATATCGACAGTAAGATCAAACTTGGACAGTGCAAAATGAGCAACCAATTAACAAGAACAGCTGTTCTGAACTGAAACATATGAATCAAACAGGTATTTTCGAGCATCTCAGTAACATCAGAATCACTACGTTCACTTCCTCTTGATCTGATGGCATTGCCATTTCGGCCTATGCTTCTTCACCCTTCATTTGTTTGCTGTAAGTCTGTAACTGGCCTATAATCTGAATCTGGCCTCTAATCTGAAACTATATGCACTTGAGCACGACATATCAACACAAACAGCACGCTATCGGGGCATCTCATTTGATACCAATTTTTTTCTACCTTTCATGTGCAGCAAAGAAAGATAACGGACTAACACTATGAATAAAGGTGATATGTTCCTGGTCTTTTAGACCAGTGGCCTTCTCTCTTCATCATCTTGAGTGTTAGCCTCGCCTGCGTTGCCTTCGGCAGCAGGCTTCGTGAATTCAGGAAGAGGGGTTGAGACAAGGACCCGTTTCTGGGGTTTGCTATCGGGCAATAGCTTCAAGGCGATTCCCATACTTATTAGCAATAGTCCGCTAGCGTGCTGTTCTGTTAAAGGCTTGGTGAAAAGCAAATATGACAGCAGCAAGGTCACCGCCTTCCTTGCTGTCGTGACCTGTAAAAGTGTTCATAATTATTAGATGAAGATTACTAGGATTCTCTAGTCTGGAGGCCGAAAGCAAAGAAAAATGAAAGTAACAAAAACTGTAGTATTTGCTGAAAACATGGTGAGCATACCATGGCTGTCGTTGCTGCACCAAATAACGCAATGAGTGACAGTACGGAGACTTGACCAACAAAGGTAGCCATGGCTTCAAAAACTAACACGCCATATACATAAGGATGCTGCAAAACCAGGAAGTGTGTCAAGCACTCGAATTATTTAGCCACGACTAGAAACTCCTTGCCTCAGAACTTTACCTGATAGCATGATTTCCATGCTCTGAATAGTTCTCCAGTCAAAACCATAGGAGGAATCAACATAGGTAAACCGACAACGGTTGAGCAAAATAACATCTCCATCTGAAAAATAATGGTACACTAACCGAATGAAAAATCGCATCATGATATCACAAGTTCTACATGAAGCTTTTTCAGTTTCCCCCCTATAATACTTCAATTCACCAATTAGCGGATCTTTGCATGGTAAAAGTCACCTGAGTAGTTTCAGGACTCATGGTGAAGATTGCCTCTTGCAAGTTACCAAGGAAAGAGTCCATAATCAGAGCACCCGTTATCATAACAACACCAATGATGCTGAAGTTTGGAGAAGTTTGTGCATCTGCTAGAGTGAAAATAATCAAACCAACTACTAATAGCGTTGCCGAGATATACTCATGAGGAGGGTATTTTCTCCTTAGACCCGGTATGAATGCACCCATTATCATCACCGGCAAAACCTGTTCATAAGAGGATTAGATAACTCAAAATGATTAAACTAAATTACCCTTAGCTCAAATGAAAAACTGGATTAGAAGTAATGATACTTATCCAAATGTACTTCAACAGTTCAAAGATTATCTTCAAATGCATATTGCTCAAAACACGTATACATGCATTATCATTTATCTCGAAAATACTGTGCTTCTAATAAATAGCATAGCAAAAAATGTAAACAACAAACGAATTCAACCCATATGTTTGTAGCCTTGCTAGGATTTGACTCTAATTACTGAGACGATGTTCATCGAAACATCATTTGCTCTATTCATATCCTACAGCTACCTATAAAGTTACTCAAACTCCAGTCCATATTTGTCAAACACAGTACCCGACAGTACATACAATGTAAATGACCAAACAAACATGCAACCGCTTCAGAACAGAACCAGCGAAGTCTAGCATGCGCCAATCAGCATTATTTGTCAAAATAATTCTCTTCAAGCGAAGTATTCTATGTTTACAATCGAACTATCAGCATTATATGGAACAGAAATGGCCGAATAAAGATATTAACCTTTGTCGATTTGAACATGATCTGAGCCGGGTAGTTCAGAAAAGCCAAAGACCCTTTGGTAAGTCCATGGGAACCCATGAGCACAGCAGAGAGCTTCACATAAGTGTTCCATGGATTCACCATTTGCTTGGTATCGAACCCGTTCAAGCGAATCAGAGCCAAGTACACAAACCCTTGAATGAATGTGAAGTACCAACCATAGCTGAAACATGAAATCAACAAACATTCAACCATCAATCACCATGGAAGCTCAACAATCAAAATCCGAAGGCTCGCAGTATCACATATCTTCGAAACCCACCTGAATTGAAGCCGATTGTATACATATTCCTGAAATCAGACAAAAATAACAACCTAATCAGTACCAACATCTTAAAACCAAGTTGAGCATACCGAACCAGCGCCCAAGGCTCCTCATTACAACGAAGCATAGAATAGGTAAATCCTTATACAGGCCTTTCTCACAAAGCGAAAAGGCTACTCGATCTGAGGCTAAATAATGAGCATGCAACCAAGACACTCCACTTAGCTCATCCCTCTAATGAGAAATGATCACAAACTACCCCAAAATCACACTTCTACACAAAGCAAATCGCGATTCGTCTAATCCGGGTGACATGCAAGTCAAAATCTACTACCGGAACCATCAAATTTGTGTTTAGAGCACAGAATATACCATAAAACCCCCTAAACATTCAGAGGATTGCAAATAACCCTTGATCTTCAAGTACAGGTCAATGATCCCTTTCATAGGGTTTCATGCAAAAATTTCTAGATGTATTGCACAAAACCAAGTAATTTTGTCCCCCAAAACAAAATATCATAGTTTACAGTGATCAAAGCCAAAAAATGAACAAAACTTCGAATCCCCAAATCCCCTTTACATATCATAGACGATCAAAATCATCATCATCATCATAATCACATACAGTTCATCAGTTCTCACATCAAACAAAACAAAAGCACCTAAAACATGGAGTGAGAAGCAAGCAAAACACAAAACCCACCTCACAAATCCCATTAATCAAGTACCCAAAGAAGAACCCGGAAGAACAAATCAAAAATTGCTGCCATTTCGGCCTACTGGTCAACGAAACCCCAAACAAAGACCTCTCTTGTTCTTCCCCTTTCTTCATCCTCACTCCCAATCAAAACTATCACACCAAATCTGTTTCCAAAAACAACATGGATTTATGCGATACAACAAATGGGTTAGGATCAAAAACTGATTTTTTTGATTCGATTGTGTGAAATGGTGGCTTGGGTTTTGGGGTTATGTGGTAGAGGCGGCAGAGAAATGGACTTCAAGTGTGTTTTTGTAGTACCGTATGCTTTGGATGTGAAGGGAAAAAATTGAGAAACTTATGGGAATTTTTGGAATAAATTTATTGAAGAGAAAAGGATGGGAAAGAGTAGCATAAAACTTTGCTTAAATGGAGGAAAACGGATGGGATCCTTTGCTTCTTGGGCTTATCTTTAATGATGATATTTTTAGGGATTTTTATGGGGACCAATGTGGTCCTTTATTACGGGAAGTAACAAGAACAATCCTGATATAATCTCGTCTTATAACTTCAAATTTATCTGACGATGTTATTATTACTATATATGTATAAATAAATATTCATTCAGTGTTAAAATAAAGATGAAATTTCGTTAATGCCTTTGTTCTTTATTATATCTAGTTACCATCAACTTCATTGAGCTCTTTATCGGGCTAGAAGTTCTCAACTGATGATCATAAGTGAACCTTTTATAACAGAAGTTGAGTAAGTAACTTATACCGCAAATGATGATGTATTATGAACTTTTGAAAATGGCATTGATTCATCACAGGTGCGTTAGCCAAGAGATTAAGAGATTCACCTGCTCATATCATCGAGCACATAATCAGATTAAGAGATTCACCTGCTCATATCGTCGAGTACTTAATCCTCGAAGTAGCTAACCGGCTAAGTGTTACTGTTGTTCCATCCTGATCATTTGCTAAACTTCGCTGTGCGATTAACTATTCAAAGTGGAGGTGTTCGTTTGAAGCATGGTTACATACTCACGCGCAGATACACATACTCACACGCAGATACACGATGCAAGAGCGAGTTAGCGATTCTTAGAATAAGAGTAGCCACAGCATGGAATCTGATCGCAAAGGACACAAATTTGTCACCAAATAGACCGAAGTTGACTTCTGATTTCCATTATGAACAAAGATACAGTACCTGTAACCTTCTACAACGTATAATAAATAAATAAGCTAATGGTAGTACCACGGATCACAATACTGCAGCATAACGCCAAATTACAGAACTTGCGTCGAGAAGAGAACCATACATTTGACACCAGCGTTATTGAAGATACCTTCATATCGCGTGTTGCTACCGCGCTTGCATTCTTCAGGCAGTCTTGGACTTTGGTCGTGAAGGAAGAAGCTGCAGCAAAAGAGAAGGAAAGGGATGAAGAAAAGGGAAGGGATGAAAGAAGAAAGATATGCAACTCGAATTATAAGACAGAGAGATCATCTTGCCACACTGGCGATTACATATGAATATGATGTTGCTGCATGTATATATGAACTAGGGCGTCACCTGGTAACATGAAATAAGAGATGAGGCAAACCCAAAGGCCCCTGTGACGCGTGGAGTCACCTTCTTGGGCGCTAGTTGAAGCAAACCAACTGCCACAACTATGTCGATTGCTGCTTTAACCAAAGCCAATGACCTCTCATTTGACTTGTCTAGTTTGGCACGGTACTGCTCATTCTGGATACAAGAGAACATGTTTTTTTTCAAAAGACAACAGAAAACAGCCGCATAGGATTCTTAAAATGTTAGTATTTCAATACTTTATACTTGTCACTTCCTTTAAGATCCTTTTCCAACTTCTTCATGGAACCAGAAAGCCTTCCCAGCTCTCCAAGCTGAAAAAGTGGACACAGTAAAGATCATGCTAGTAGAAAAGCGGCGGAAGATTGCGAAAGATACTGCCTCTAACATTCGCCTTTTGGGTAACAAAAGTGTAGGACATAACCAAGGTAACAAAGAAAAACCTACCTCAAGTAAGGTGGTAGCGATCGAGGAACCCATCCAACAGTAGAGCGAGATCCTACCAATCAGTTCTGCTCGCTCTTTGTTCTGCAAAGCAACTAGTATCAGCATGCAAATAATCATATCAAAGCAACCTCAAAACTGGGATAAGAGTGAGGAACATGTACCTTATAGATGCCGGTCCTTCCTAGCCAGACAATTTGATCGAGGAACAGGAAGGTCGACAACAGCCCATTTTTTGACTGAAGCAAAAGCTTGGCATGAGATATCTCGAGGAGAAAATAAATCTCATTCAGGCACCTTTACATACCTTCCCAAGTAAAATAAGCGGAACAGGAGTTCCAGCAGGAGGTGGGCTGATAAGTCCATGCAAATCATTCACAAACTGTAGTTCCAAAGATCACATATAGTTTCAGTATCAGAGTTACTCCAAAAGCATATATCGGTTTTGTTTTTTATAAACAAAATAACAGAAAAATATATTCGCTACAGGTTTGATCCGCTGTTATTGTAGTGAAAATAACAGGAAAATTAGGTTTGATCCAGATCTCATGTAACTTTGAGCTTAAAAGGATTCAAAAGTTTACCTTGAACAAACGGAATACTTTTCTTGCCAAGCTAGTTGTCTTGTCAACATTCTGGGCAGTCCCAGGCTCTCCATTGCTCAAGAACTTTGAACCATATTGAATCGCTCTACATATCTTATCCCTAGCTTCTGCTTTGTTCAAATATAGGATTACAAGCCCAAGTTCAGCCCTCGTTGCGTCCAAAGTGCTCATGTTCTATCCCTCCACTTACTATGCAGAAAAAGGAAACCATTGTCTATTAGCTGATGGCTGATGCAATAAGAGAATATTAGCAAGCGCAAGCGCTAGCAGGACAATTGGAGATCACACGTCAACAGCATCACTAAACCATAGGGACAAAAAGGCACAGTTTTCCAATTCCGACTCCACGTCTTTTCAAGTATCTCTATGAAAAATAGAGAGAAACTAACTCCAGGAGTCAATATTGGCGATTATACTTATCCATCAACAACGAAACCACTGCACAAAGAAGAATGGAATTCATGCAATGACATTCACAAAGCAAGATTCAAAGCTTCAACGATATCGCCTCAACAGCAAAAAGTAAGATACCAAATCTAATTTCACCACCAAGACAACCCAAAAATCAAACCTTGGCATATCTTACGCCTTTCGATATCCATGACTTCTAATAATCTACAATCACCGCTCCCCTGAATCATCTTCTCGATACATAAACAAGAAGTATTATCGATCCCGGTAATTATGGTCCGTCCAAAAACACAATTCCTTGAGCAAAATCAATCACCCAAAGAAATCATTGGATTGAGTAAACACACCCACAACTACAAGCTTCCTGTTCAAAAGGGTATCTCTCCTAAAACATCACTAACATGCCATTCAACAAAATATTCCACTTCATCACCAAATCATCAAAATTTAAATCTACAACATGCACAATTAATCAAAACCTCATCATCGCACATCACAAAAAACAAAACTTTTCACAATCATCCATCAATCGACTCCAAAATCACAAAAATCGTGGATTCCCAACCTCGATGCCCACATAGACAAACCCCATGATTCCAAAATCAAAGAACACTTATCCCCAAGTTGCTCAAAACCCACATCCGATAAACCAAAAGGGGGGCTGAATACGTCTCAATCAAGCAGAATTGAAACACAAAAAATTAGGGTTTTGGGGGGAATTTGGTACCTTTGTTGCCGCGATCTTTTGGGGAAGGGAAGTCAGCGGCAGCTGAGCTTTTGGGTGTGCAATTGCCTTGTTTTTGTTCAGTGATGATATGATATCGGAGTGTGGCTATCAAATGGGTAATTTCTGTTTGGTGCTCATTTTTCAGTATTTTTCTTTACACAAATAAATGCTAAAATTGAGAAATGGAATCCATTTCATGGTAAAAGAAATATAATCAAGATAGTCATGATCGGTATTTAAATTTGTGTTAGAAAAATTAGAGTAAGATCATATTGATTTTTATGAAGTCAATTAATATTTGATCATGAAATTAAAATTTTTAAACTTTTCAGATTCCACTAAACATTAAAACATCATATATCATGAAAATAAAGATAAGATCTTATTATTATTTAGACTAAATTTATACATTCAAAATGACAGTTTGTAAAAAAGGGTATTTTTTTTTTTCCAAGAAACACTTGTAAATTCATTGTCTTGGACTTATAAACTTTATCATTGGCGATATCAATTCCCTGATAAAAATTGCTATACATGTCACATGTAGACATGAACCTTATACATGGTTTTGTCAAGTACCGTTTGGATAGAGATAAAGCAATTAGGTTCCTCGACAAAGAAAACTTTATAGAAGAATAATCAAATGTAGCAACAGAATCATAACATAAGCACAACTTGACATATATTGCTCCACAAAATTTAACAAATCACACACTCATTCCAATCAAGGTGTATGATATCGGTATGCGTATGCTATCATGCCGCATGATACATACAGATTATTCATCACCAACGGTATGTACTATGGCATATATACAAAGGTTGTGTGAAACTACAAGCGTCGATCAACGACCAATAAAAAGCAAACAAACCAGTATTGTTTTCCCATTCTCAGCGTTTGGCCTTTGGACTTTCGACAGTTGGTCACGGCAAAACACAGTGACGGTTGAAAAGCGACAGCCCAATTAGCTACCGCTGGCACTCCACACTAGCGCTTCTACATTTCAGGACTTCGAATCGCCCCATCTATCCTCCTGAGGATTGGTTCTTGGTAGTTCTGCAACATTTCCGCGGCCAACACTATTTTCTCCCCCAGTTCAGTGACAAATGAATCAGATCTCTCTACCCGACTCTCAAGCAACATCTTCTCATCACGGGTGATCTCGAGTTCTTCAAGAGCCATGTATCGCTGATGCTTCATTTCCTCGAGTTCCTCTGTCCTTTTTGCGAGCTCTTCCTCCAGCTCCTTACTTCGCCTCACTTCTTCCAAGTATAAATTTTCTGATGCTTTCGCCTACCAGAGTTTCCAATACATGTAGGAAAGAGTTATTTGGCGTAAAAGAACCTTTGGACAGTGAATCAGAATCAATGTAAGGAATCTTAGAACACTCCTGATGTGGTGAGAAACTAAAACTCACCCGGCGAAGAGCCTGGATGGTGTCTTTCTCAGCTTTGCGGCGCCTCATCAACTCTTCAAACCCTTGTCTCCTGGCAATTTCTGCCTCCTCCATGGCTTGAACTAATTGTTGATAAAGTTTCTCATGCATACTACTTTCCTGATAATAACATAAGAAATTCAACAACTACAAGCTACTATACTGACTAGAAAGAGCCGAGGACGTGACAGTTTTGTCCCTACCAACGCATTGGGAGCTGATGGACCTGAGTTCCTTCTGCCATTAGGAGGCAGACTTGAAAAACTGAAACCGGCTTCTTGCTCTACTATCCTTGACAACGAAGAAAATGGAGAACCAGTAACAGATTCGGAATTTGCAGAATGGTCGATAACTGTGAGACACTAATGACCGATGATTCAAAATCAATACTGCTCCCTGCATCTAACATGCTTTCAGGAGTTGAAAACATGCTAATGGTAGATGGCGAGGGAGAAAGCATAACCATTCCATTTGCTTTGAAATCCATGTCTCTGGAATCGCGGTGGGCGTCACTGCCTCCGTAAAGGCCTGGCATTGATGAATTATTTTCTGATGTAGTGACTGAGTTTGATCTTGAGGAGCTAGATGGCCTATCTTCATTATTCAGGCTTGTCTCCTTCACACCTTCTCTATAACCAGAACCAAGTTATCGATTAGCTGGCACTGTAGCATTTTCCTAACTAAAGCAACGAATTAATCAGTAAAAAACAAAAAAGGAATAGAAGAGATCAGAACCTTGTATGGATGAGGCGCTGCTTGCAGATAAACCAGATGTGACAGAAGGCAGGCGCCTGCTGGGGCACGTAGCTGGCATTCTTGGACTTGGGCTCTATCATTTTCCTGTACAGAACAATCAGAGACTTATCAAGATTGTCCAAGATAATATTACAATCATGTTTCTCAGGTTGATAAACCGCATAGCAGAACAAGTTCCTTCGACACAGGGAAGTGATATCTTTCCACCATCACATTTACCATAAAAGTTCTCTACAACAAAACGTCAGACAAGAAGCAGTTAAAGTGAAACATATCAATTCCCTTCTTACCCCTATAAAATACCTTGAATATCTGCCGTCAGCTGCTCCTCCCATTACAAGATTCCCAATTCTATGGCGAGATATGAGCTCAACAATTCCCTTCTCTATAGAATCCATGTCAATATATAGTTTCTCTGCTTGCACCTGAAAATTGTAAAAGAGAACATCACTGACATATTGTTCTTTGTTTGATTTAATAGTTGTGTGTTTCAGGTAAGAACAATATCATGCCTTGGCTTTGGTGCAGATGTGAACATACTCGTCTAGAATCTTGTTCATTGCTTGTCTTTCATTCTCCACGTGTGCCTTAACTTCCCTCTCCCCAAGTGAGCTTACAGGAAACTTTCCACCCACTACAAGAGTGAACAGACAAGAAAAACAACAGCTTACGCTTCACTTCCAAAGGGAACGGGAAGCAGAAGTTCGTCATATGACTATATTACCATAGACGATGAGTACAAAGAATCCGAACCAAGGAATTAGAGGAATGAAACTAGCAGGGGAAATATGCAGAAACATCAAGGCACTCAAGCACAGGCACACATGTACCACAACACCAGCCCCTGCACTCAGTGGTACTGAATTAACTATTGGAGAATTGAGAGATCGAAAAAATATCAATGTATAATTACAAGAATGTTTCTCAGAGTTGAACTCCTTTCCTATGCTGTGTTTTCAATCACACGATACAATCTTCGTCCTCAGTGAAAACGCGCAAGCATGGCTAGTCCTCAGTGAAAAAGTGCAAGCATGGCTAGTCCAGTATTATACTTACAACTCTTGGTAGCTGACAATTAAGCGACATGAGTACACATTTACGTAGAGTC
>JAOVYX010021622.1:0-15563 GCA_035668315.1 Drosera spatulata
CTAATCTAATTAACTTAAATAAACTAAAGCTACCTAACTGACTAGAGATATAGATTAAGGTGTTTATTATTTCACTAAAATATAGGGAGATGATTAACTTCATTCTAGCTTCATAGGATCAATCATGGATGAATATCATATAGATTCATTATTATGAAAACTGGTTTGATTGTGAACTAAAGATCTTCTAAATCGCATTCACTAAAGTGTCAATTACCGCAATGCACGTATAATCAACCAAACTTACTCATCTCTAACATAACATAACATAACGCATGTATAAATTAGAAATAAATAATTTGAATAAACACATGAGAATATGCCAAACATGAATAAAATAGCGAAGCGCTCAAACTATTTTATTCACATGCAATCAATCATAACTATTCATGATGAAACGCTCAAACCATGATGTGTTATTAGCTACTCTTTATAACTACAGTGCATAGTTATTAGCTAGGTGATGACATCAATAGGTGACCAAACTAATTGATTTCATACCATATAAATAGATAAAATCGGATTTCGTGCAGCATTCAATCTAAACGAATCTGGTTTAATTGATCTAAATCATCTCGTGATCCTACTACGTTAGAACTACACCAATCTACCCCTATAAACATATTAATCACTGATAGATTGAATCATCATAACATTCATCATCGAATCAGGCATCATCATGTCAATAAACAATGAAGAAAAAAAAGGATAAAGACGATACACGATTGGAAAATGAAAATCCAATGATAAAAATATGAAATCCAATGTCGAATACACCTTGATCCAATTCATAGAGACGTGTGAAGAACAAATCCGGACATTCCCTTGCACAAACCCCCACGAAAACCCTAGAAAAGTACGTCATCACAATCATGACAAACATCTAAGTAAAATCTTGTGAAAAATCTAAGTAAAATCTAGTGGAAAAAAAATCTTGTAAAATATACGTCGTCATGATGGTTGATGTGTGTCAAAGCACACACTATTTTACGTTCTTAAAGCTACATTTTGTTTCATTTTTATGGTCTATTTAATCTAGTTAGTTTGGTTTTTCTTTCAGAGCTTGGTACTGCCGAAACTTCTGTTTTTATTGCAGAATGTCCATAGAAGAGTGCTGATAATGATCATGATGATTGGATGTTTTGAAGCTCTGGAATGCGTTGTATAACAGGTTGGAAGTGTTCGAAGTGATTATTGGTGTAAAGTTGATAATTATAGATGTATTTTGGTGAAGCATAGCTTGAGAGGTGAGTCAGCATTCAACCACGGCCTTGTTCCAGGTTTGTTTGCTTTCGAATCATGGCCTGGCTTAGGCCTTGTGAGGGTGACACAGCCGTGTCAACCTTAAGGAGAAAAATCATGAATTCGCGAAGCACGGACCAATACAAGCCGTGTCTGCCAAGCAAGGCTGTGTCAAGTTGTTCAAACTAATATTTTGAATCAGAGATTTATGTGGGATTGTTTGTTATCTCCCCTATAAATTTTACATCTTTCGCATCAGAAAGAGAGACGAAAAAGAGAGGATTGCTTCTGTACGGCAAGGAAACGACGCGCTTTCAAACCCTAGAAGCAGATCATAGAAGAAGACGATCAATCCGTATCCATCCGTAACCTCGAGATTGAGTCAGGATCGTTGAGATCTTCATCAAAACTCTATTCTCATTTGGGTTTTGGGTTTATTCTCAACATTTACAGGCTTTTATCTAGTTTCGCAATGGACCTTGAACTGTCTCTTCTTATTGTTTTGTCATAATCGTAGTGTAGATCATTTGTGTGACAATGTATTGTAGATAATTCTCTGAGATTTCTGAGATTGAGCATGTTCTTCATATTTTCTTATGACCTGGATTTGTTTGATCATGAATGAATTCATTTTATTTATAATATTTATATGATATGATATAGTTTAGGTCATTCTGAGATTGAGCATGTTCTTCATATTTTAGATATAACATTAGTTGGGTTTCACTTAGCTATTATATACGTCAAAAAGGATCTAGGAAGAGAATCCACATCAATGAAGAAATCCTAGGAATGAATCGAAATACATTGTCATACACCTTACTCCAAATTAATTTAAAATCAGTCCACTTTATATATTATCTTTGCCATTTTAGTTATCGTTATTTCACATTAAATTACAAACCCCGTATCTTTATTGTATTAAGTTACATCTTAAGTGATTAACACAAAATCAGTTGAATATATCCGTTTTTTTGCGGAATCGACTCAACTTGCCACTACTACATATTTTTAGTAGTTTTGTTACGTGTGCTGTAGTCAGGATTTAACTTTGCACTCTTTGCGAAGGGCGCGTCAATGGTCACAAATGTGACCATCATGGTCTGCAAAATCTGACATTCTGGCATAAATTTAAGCAGTGTCACGGTCATGACGGACCCCAAAAAAGCCAAAAAATGTATGTTTTCGCTCCGAACTCTGCCTTGATCGATGCTATACCTTATGTAGCCATTATATCATCATAAAACACTTCAAATGAAATCGTTTACACCTTCAAAATGGCTTTGAATCATCGTATATGTGTCGTGAAATGTTTATGGTAAATAAATACTCAAAATAGCCTCAAACGCATCGGTTTAGCTCCAAAACAACTCCAAACATATTTGAACAACAGTGTCTTCATCTAATGCACGTGAACATCACCAAAAATTGCTAAAATCATCATCAAAGATCGTCAAATCATCACACTTCATCAGGATCATGTTCAAGCCTTTTCGCCGATTCTACACGATCCATCAAAAGTCGCTTCACTCAATCAAATCTATAATAAAAACATGCAAACAGTTGTATACAAGTCCCAAAACACAATTTAAACTAAAAACACAAAATAAAAGACTAAAATATGAAAAACAAAAGGTTTAACATAAATAAAACGTTAGTGTTTTTACACTCATCAGTAATGCCTATGACAAGGTGAAAAAGAAAAACATTAAATTGCAAGCTAAAGTTGAAAATTTGCAGCATCAGGATTAGTCCCATCTACTACAGTCTGGTAGACTTAGTATTGCCTTTGTCAAATCTAAGACAACTAGTCCTCCTAAAGTGAATGTTAAATCTGAAGAGAAAACTGCTGCGGTAACAAAGGAACACAAAATGATGTATGAAGGTGAATATTTTACTAAACGTTTTTTAGGTGGAAGGATTGATCTTGATAAATTACTATATAAACCCAACATGTTGAATATGGCCAAAAGTATAAAATGACAAGTCTTGTTCAACCATGGAAAACAAGGAAGCACATTGACCTACTTAATCAAGTTTGTATTCTATGTGGTAAAAACGATCATACTAAAGATGCATGCATTCGACAATTAACCTCATTGACAATTAACCTGTCCATTGATCATGCTCACTCTTCTGCATCACCAATTGGAATGCACGTTCTAAGGAACCTAATTTGAGGTGGGGACATGATAGGGGACCTGTCCCTGTTTCTCTCACTAGCACAAAAGGGTGATACGATAACTTTTAGTAATAATGGACAAGGTGAAATTATAGGTATTGGTAAGATTAGAAAATCTTTGGATAGCTCAATTGATGATGTAGTGCTTATTGATGGTCTCAAACACAATCTACTTAACATTTCACAACTGTGTGACAAAGGTAATGAGGTTATGTTCAATGCTAACCATTGTGTTGTGAGATACTTGCATGAATCAGGTTGTGTTTCAAGGAAAAGAGTCACAGATGTTTACAAATTCACATTGGATGATGTACCTAAAGAGAAACTTTCCTATATGAGTGCTCAAGAAGACACTTCAATACTTTGGCACAAGAGAGTGGGACATGCTAGCTACACAGTACTTGAAAAACTTAGAAAACAAGGTTTGGTGGATGGTTTTCCACAAATTAGGTATGAACGTTTAGATCTTTGTGAAGCGTGTCCTCCTTTAAACCTCAAAGTATGGTAAGTACCTCTAGACTCTTGAGTTGATACATATGGAATTATGTGGACCAATGAGAATCAAGAGTAAAGGTGGAAGCAGATTTGTCCTTGTCATTATTGATGATTATTCCAAGTTTACATGGGTACTGTTTTAGAGTTCCAACAGTGACACTTTTCATGAATTCAAAACTTTTATTCTTAAAACTGAAAACAAACTTGGACAAAAACTAATTACTTCTATTAGAGCTGACCTTAGGACAGAGTTTGAAAATGCTTATTTAATTGATTATCACAGGGAACATGGTGTAGATCATAACTTTTCATGTCCAAGGACTCTAGAGCAAAATGGAGTGGTTGAAAGAAAGAATCGATCCCTTGAGGAGAAGACCAGGACAATGTTGATTAATTATGAACTACTAGAAATTTTTGAGCTGATATAGCCAGTCAACACTGCTACATAAATTTTAAACAGGGCTTTGATTAAACCTATTTTGAAAAATACACCCTATGAAGAATGCCTAGCATAGCATATCTTAGAAATTTGGTTGCAAATGTTATATGGCTAACAATGAACAAGATGACTTAGGAAAATTTGATGCGAGTGATGAGGCAATTTTTATTGGTTATTCTTCACATAGCAAGGCTTAAAAAATTCATAACAAGAGAACTTTTGCTAGTTGAAGAGAACATACATGTTATTTTTTATGAAACTGATGATTATTCTAATGAATTGGAGGATGAAGATTTTGAGATAGGTTTGGCAAAGGAACATGAAAACTCTCAAGAAAACATCACTGAGGTTGAGAAAGTCCAATAAGTGAAAGATGGGTCAGAGTCAAAGAAAGAAGACGATAAAAGCAGGCACCTGTCACTGATTCGCAAGGATAGTCCAATACAAGAGGAACTAGAAAAGCTCAACGAGACAAGTCCAAACATACTCAGGAAGAATTTTCAAGGAAATGAAAACAAAAGAATTCAAATCATCCACATCAAATTATTGGATCACCATTTAGTAGAGTACAGACCATATCATAATCTTCACAGGGCCATCACAATGTTTACGCTTACTCTACCTTTCTTTCTACTGTTGAACCAAATGAAATTGATTCTGCATTGAAGGATCCAGATAGATTTTAGCAATGCAATAAAAACTCCATCAGTTTGAAAGAAATCAGGTTTGGTACTTAGTTCCAAGACTTACAAGTCACCCTATGATAGGTACTAAGTGGATCTTTATTAGAAATAAGCTGGATGATGATGGTAACATCACAAGGAACAAAGCATGGTTAGTTGCAAAAGGTTATAGCCAAGAAGAAGACATAGATTTTGAAGAAATATTTGCACCAGTGGTTAGGTTAGAGGCAATTAGACCCTTAGTTGCTTTTACAGGTCACATGAATTTCAAACTTTATCAAAAAGACCTTAAGAGTGCATTTCTTAATGGTTATCTTAACGAAGAAGTTTAAGAAGAGCAACCCCTTGGCTTTGAGGACTTAACCTTCCCTGATCATGCGTATAAGTTAGATAAGGCCTTGTATAATTTGAAACATGCTCCTTGAGCTTGGTATGAGAAGCTATCTAATTTTTTGATATCTCATGGGTATAAAAAGGGAAAGGTTGACAAAACGTTGTTTTTTAAATCCAATGTAAGAAAGAACTGTTGTTGGTATAAATTTACGTTGATGGCATTATATTTGATACTATTAATCTCTCTTCGTGTGAGAAATTTTCCAGGTTGATGACCAGTGAATTCGAAATGAGTATGATGGGAGCATTGAATTTCTTCCTAAGACAGCATATTAAACAGATTGGTATCGATACCATCATCCATCAATACAAGTATCTCATCGAGCTACTCAAGAAGTTTGGTAAGGAGAACTCCAAGCCGTTTGATACACCTATACCCATTATCTGTAAGTTAGATGAAGATCTTAAGGGTAATTGTATGGAACAAAAGCTATATAGAGGTATGATAGGCTCACTCCTATATCTAACTTCAAGTAGATCAGATATCATGTTCACTGTGTGTGTTTGTAATACCCGAGAAATTTTGGGAGTTTTAAAATGAAAATATAACGTTACGATTTTAAAATAAATCGTACTTAAAGGTTATATATTTAAATCCAAGAAAATATTTGATTACTTAAATCAAATGTGACGATGGGATATTTAGGATAATTAAATGATCGTTGCGACGATGAAAATTTCGAACGAATAACGTTATAACGTTACAACGTTATAACGTTATAAACCTTACACGTAAGGGCTACCGATTGTAATCCCATAAATAATGAATTATGACCCGGGAGGACATATTTTCGTATATGGGATAAATCTGTCGATGCAAATAAATTATCGATGAATTAATATTATGAAATTTGGGTAAATAATGGACTGAACGAGACGTATTGTGGGACGGAATGGGATATTTTACGTACTCACACCCACTCCACCACTGTCTGTCTCCCGCCCACTTTCACCTCTCCCACTCACACCCACACTCACACACAATCACCACCACTACCACCATCAATCCTCTTCACCAGCCTCCACCAGCCAGCTACCATCTCCAGCCACTAACGCCGCCACCAACAGCAGCCAGCGTGTTTATCTTCATCATCTCATCATCAATCCATCTCCGTTATCATCGCACCATCACCACGACGTCGCAAAAGCAAGGACAGCAACCACAGTAACTCCAGCAACATCACGGACAGGAACAAGAGCATCAACGGAGTCATTTGGTGATCGTGTGCTTCAGGAAATCAAACGCGTTCGAGGTAACCTCACTCGTCCGAGACGCCTCTTTTATTTGATCACAAGCGTTCTTTGCATCCGTGCATGTTTTGGGACATGTTTTGATGTGTTTGATGTGTAAGGAATGGGTTGTATGCATTTTAATGACGATTGAAGGATGCGTGTGCATCGGATGGGAGTTTCTGGACGTTCTGGGCAGCAGAACAGTCGCGGCCGCGACCATCCAGGGTAGCGCCCACGACGGGGGAGGAAAATCTGGGATTTTGGTTCACAGGCACGTCGCGCTCGTGACGGCCTTGTGTCGCGCCCGCGACCACCCTAAGTCACGGTCAGTCACGGCCGCGACGTGCTTCTGACCACGGAATTATCGATTTCATGCATCGAACCTTAAACCTGAATGCGTATTTGAGATATATAACCCATACGCATAGAAATATAACATCAAACGTGCATATACGATCATGTTTGACATGTGGTGGGGTATTTGGGTTCGAAATGAACTAGAATGCACCCTTATGATGTATTTACCCTCACGGGAAATAAATGAAAGCGACCGATAAACGATTAATGAAATGGGAACAGGGGATGTGGAGCATAGTTACAATATCCATGTGAACTAATGAAAAGCAAACGAATAAGTAATATGCCTCTTTGCATGCAAGCAGCGGCTTCTACGCCGTTGTGACGGGGCCACGGGTTGCTCTCTGTAGGAAGGCCCAAATTATCTCAATGCTGGCAAACGATACCGCATTGAATGCGCACAAGAGGTGCAAGGCGACACACAAACTAGACAGGTACGAAAACAGAATCTATTGGGTAGCCAAAATGACGATTGACATCTTATCTCTGTACTCCGAGTCGGTCATATCCTTGGAGTTGTCGCTTTTGAGTCGAGTCATGAACCCTAAATAAATACAAAAGAAAGAAATGACTCTTAAAAGTGATACAAAACCATATAAAGCAATGTAAACGATGCTGGTTGATATGGCGCCCATATTTTCCTATATATATATACATATAAATGTTTTAGGGACTTTCGGCAATCGCCATACCCATTTGCGGAAGTTTCCTTTAATTGGGATTCATACACTTGAGGTTACTGAACTTCATTAGCTCAGTGTTATGTTTTTCAATTGCAGGTATGCCCCTAACAGCACCTGAAGGCTCTTAGTGTGAACTTGCATTTATATAGATGATCTCGCGTATTTTCGGATGTAATAGCAGATCAGAGGATCTATCATGTTTAATGTAATAATCGGTCTGGATGGTCTTTGCACTGATGCTGTAATTAAAACAGGTATTTGAGAATGTAAACTATGAATGTGGCTACTATTTATAGTTTTCTTGATATTTATACCCCTAAACCCATTCGATTTGTTTAGCCTTGTCACGGACCGGGTCCGTGACGGCATAACTCTCACGTGTTTTCGGCATGGAAATCCAGAGGCGTTACAGTGTTTGCGCAAGATTCTAGGCTAACCCCAAGGAGTCTCACCTGAAAGCAGTAAAAATGATACCGAGATATTTAAGTTATGCACAAAAGATTAGACTGTGGTATCCTGTTCGGACCAGTCCCATGCTTGTTGGTTACTCAGACGTAGATTTTGCAGGCTATCTTGTAGATAAGAAAATCACTTCTGGTACGTGTCATCTACTTGGTCCTGGCTTGTTTTCATGGAGTTCTAAATCACAGAATATGTAGCTAAGGCTGAATATGTAGTTGTTGGTCTTTGTTGAACTTAAATTCTATGGATAAAATAACAACTTAAGGACTTTGGAATTAATTTAGGATATTTTCCAGTCCTATCTGATAACTCTAGTGTAATCTGTGTAACCAAGAACCCTATACAACACTCAAGAATTAAGCATATAGATATATGTCATCATATCTTGAGAGATCATTATGAGAAAGGTAATCTAAAGCTTGAATACATTGCAACGAAAAAGTAATTGGCAAACATATTCACAAAACTACTTAGTATAGAAAGATTTGAAAAATTGAGACAGGACTTGGGCATAATCAAGTTTAACTAAGCTAGTAATTGTTTTCAATTCCCTTGATGATGCTTCATTTCTTTGGTGAATCTGCTTTTCATGTGTATATTTCAAGGAGTCGAAGCGACCAATACATTAGGGAACAAATACATGATGGTACACAAGCGGATTTTTGTATTATTCTGACTAAAAATTATTATTAAGATTCTTTGTGTTTGAACTTAAAGTACCTTCATTAATTAACACCATAAAATCTTATCAACTCTCTTGCCATAATTACCAAGATTTTGAGCTGTTCCCATAATCGTATCAGTTGCCCTATCCAAGCGGTGTTATATTCTTTGCAAAGCCAATTTGTATTTCATAATTACATGCCTCATTAACCATCACATCATCACATCTTTCATAAATTCCCTCATCATCACCCACAAACCACAACTTCCCAACTTCGACAATCAATAAACCATCATTCAAAATTGTCACATAAAACTACAACCATGCATGAAGAAGTTCCAGATTGTAATCCCAAGTTCGATTAAAGATACCCAGGAACACAAGCCAAGAACCAATCACCTTGACGAAGAAGTACTCAACCTTGTTCCTCTCAATGAGCATCCACCTTAGCCGTAATCCAAATCATAGAGAAAACCTAGACAACCAAAGATGAAGAAGGGAAAAGGTTCGAAGGTTAGTAAATGGGTCGAAGTACAAGAAGGGAATAATGACCCAGTCCCGATGGAGACAGATCGAGTACCATCACCACCATCTACAAATCACACTACTATAATGCAAACCCAGAGTGCTACTGGCACAGAAGTGGTTGGAAGCCCCAAAGGCACAGAAGAATTCACCGAAGCTTTTTGATGACTGCGACCACATCCCCAAATTCTAGGGTTTGCACGAGTACAGATTCTTAAATTTTCAAATATCAGAATTCAACTCTTGACACCCTTGTTGATCAAGAAATCGCTGAGAAGGAGAAGGGTGACAATGGTGTGAAGGCAAAGGAAGCAACGATTGCTGAGATAGAGGTTACTAGTGATAAGTCTGTGAAGGAAACAATCACTGGTGATAGGGACTAGTCCCATGCTCAAGTGATAATCCAAGGTGTACTTGGTGATCTAAGGGAGAAAGAGGTGGAAAATACTGAAGGTGATGCAGAAAAAGTCCCAAAAACACAGAGAAGGTTCCAGAATGTGAGAATGTTATGAAGGAATTTGATGATAAAGAAACTGATACTGATGATGATGTGCCACTCATCATAAATATTATTGAGGATACATGTGAGTAGGTTCACCCATATCAACCATGGAGAAAAAGAAATAGTAAAATATATATGTGAGCTGCCAATAACCTATCAGCTTAAGCTTTTGGGTTAACAATTAGGCCTAATTCACATGTGTATTCTACTCAGGTCTAGTTTGGGGAGTGAATTCCTCCCTTGGGCTCTCCCCTAAATTGTAACAAGTGGTATCAGAGCACATGGTTCGTTGAGCTAGACAAGTGGGCCAGGTAAGAGTTGATGATGTGGATGGACTCATATATAAGGGGAGATAGTTGAGCATATGTGTGAGTAAGTTTATCCACATCGACCATGAAGAAAAAAAGGAGTAATATATATATATAAGCAACCAATAGCCTATCAGCTTAACCTTTTGGGTTAATAGTTTGCCCTAGTTCATATGTATATTCTACTCAAGCCTGGTTTTGGGCATGAATTCCTCCTTTGGGCTCTCCCTTGAAACGCAACAAGTGCTATTAGAGCCAGGTTTAGACCAATTCTGTCGATGCCCCAGGGCTGTTTGCTGAGTCCAACAATGTAGTCCATCATGATGAGTATGCCATGGGATTAGGGAGAGGCTCATAATGATGTTCCATTGTGGTTTCATAAAAGGCATAGTGATGAAGCTCCATGATGGTGTGGCTTAAATGGGTTGTTGCGAAAGCCCATGATGTGTTGGTTCGATGTGCGATGTGTGAAGGGGAAGAAATGTTGAGGATTAGTTCCCCACATCGGCTGTCGGGGAACTAAGGTGATGGTTTATAAGATGGATTGTAAGCCCTAATTGTAAAGATGCGTTTTAAAATCATGCAGGCCATTGTTTGCAGGCCCAAAGCGAACAATATCTTGACATGGAAAGTAGGCTTGCATGCGTTTCATCTTGGCCCGATCCTAAGAAGTGGTATCAGAGCCAGGTTGAGCCTAATTCAGCCAACGCCCCAAGGCTGTTTACTGAGTCCAGTAATTTAGTCTATCGAGATGAGTATGCCATGGGCTCAGGGGGAGGCCCATGATGATATTCCACTTTGGCTCCATACAGGACAGAGTGATGAAGTTCCATGATGGTTTGGCTCAAGGTTTGCCATGGGTTGTTGCGGAAGCCCAGGATGTGTTGGCCCGATGTGCGATATGTGAAGGGGGAGGATTGTTGCGAATTAGTTGCCCACATCAGCTACGGGGGAACCAAGGTGATGGTTTATAAGATGGATGGTAAGCCCTAATTGTCGAGATGCATTTTAAAATCGTAAGGGCCATTGCTGACAGGCCCAAAGCAGACAATATCTTGATACGAGAAGTATGTTTTCATATGTTTCACCTTGGCCTGATCCTAAGAAGTGGTATCAGAGCAAGGTTAAGGCTAATTCAGCCGATGCCCCAGGGCTGTTTGCTGAGTCCAGTAATGTAGTCCATCATGATGAGTATGCCATGGGCTCATGGGGAGGCCCATGATGATGTTCCACTGTGATTCTATAAAAGGCACGGTAATGAAGTTCCATACTGGTTTGGCTCAAGGTTTGCGAGGGGTTATTACTGAAGTCAATGATGTGTTGTCACGATGTGCGATGTGTGAAGGTGGAGGATTGTTGCGAATTAGTTTTTCACATTGGCTGTGGGAGAATCAAGGTGATAGTTTGTAAGATGGATTGCAAGCCCTAATTATCAAAATGCATTATAAAACCGTACAGCCAGTGCCAATAAACCCAAAGCAGACAATATCTTGACATAGGAAGTGGGCTTGCATGTGTTTCACCTTGGCCCAGTCCTAAGAAAGATGAGAAAGAAAATTGCTAAGAAGAAGTCACAGGTTCAGAGGGGGATCTAGCCAACCCCCACAGAAGAAGGAAGCAGTACCGGTCCCACTAGCTACATAAGATTCAAGTATTCGTGGGTAACAAAATGTTAACCCTATAAATTAAGAAGAAGAAGAGTCGGATCCCTTGTTCGACACTGAAGCAAGTGGACACTTTGATGCAGACTTCGAAGTGACTAAGGAGATGGCAGATCCAATGACCAAGACTCCAGTACGAAGAAAGGCACTTGATATTGGTCCCAAAGCTGCAAAGAAGAAAGATGAAGCTGCAAAGAAGGCACCTCTATAAGAGAAGTTTCGAAGAGGAAAACAATAGAGAAGGAGGACTCTCCATCTGAGGAGGAGTTTGTAGATGATGAAAAGCCCTCACAAGATGAGGTGCTGGAATTGGATGATGAATAGACCGAACCAGAGAAGGTACAATAACAAAAAAAGAAGAAAACCTCCATTGGTACCAGTCTCATAAAGAGTAAGACACTGAAGAAAGGAAAAGCAAAGGTTGGAGGTCATTCAAGAAAGCAGTGATAGCCCTTGAAGAACAAGGTTGTTGAATCTTACAAGAGTTATGTGAAGGACGATGAGAAGAGACTGATGATGATAAGCATAATAAGTTAGAGGAATGGAAGCCCACCCGCTCAAAGGATATTATACTAGCACAATCTTTGATGAAAAGTGGATGATGGTACATGGTTTAGATTAGATGGCAGAAATGGTCAATGCCCAAGGTTGGATGCCATCCTTTGAGTTTAAGGGATATTATCATCCAATGGTTGTGAAGGAGTTCTACTACAACTTAGTGGTGGATAAGAAGGAGAAGAAAAGGGTGTCCAAGCTGATCATCAAAAATATGGTGAATCTCACAACAATGAAGCTGACATCAGAGGTCATAGCAGGAGTTCTTGAGATGACTAATGTTGAAT
The DNA here is from genome assembly GCA_035668315.1 of Drosera spatulata. NCBI lineage: Eukaryota > Viridiplantae > Streptophyta > Magnoliopsida > Caryophyllales > Droseraceae > Drosera > Drosera spatulata. The sequence goes on from JAOVYX010021622.1 coordinate 12,672, forward strand.
TTGATGATTATGCTAAGTTTTCTTGGCCTAAGGTTGAGGATGTTGAGAAGCTCGACATTGTGAGGAGATTGACTAAGGATGAGAACATTCGTAGGACTAGAAATGCCTAAATTAGTGTCAAGGATAGGTTTATTCATAATCTGATAGTGAGCACGCTCATGCCTAGGGGGTCAAAAAAGCATGAGGCATTGAAAATGGATATGGCACTGATGGAGTACATTGATAGAGGTTGACAAATCAATCTATCGACTCTGATGCTCTATCACATGGCCTACACTAGGAGCACAACAACCATAACCATTCTCATGCTATATGGCTTTCCAAGATCTTTGATGAGCTGAAGGTGATGCCAAAAAAGGTGAAGGACAATAAAGAGCTCAGGAAGGCCGATTATGTTAAGGCTACGTGCTTGGATTCTTTGAAGTTGAAGTTGGTTGATAGAGAATAGATGAGAAAGAACAAGAAGGGCACTACACTGGATGGGATCGATCCCAGGATGCTGAAACAGATTGTACAACCTATGCCTTATTGAAGGAGTTGGCAGAAGAGAAGAAGAAGGTTTCCCAGCTGCAGATCAGGTTGAAGGTCGGATCCAAGCCTGTTGAAACCTCAACCTCATCCACAGCCTCCCATGATTCCTTTGGATCCTCATCCAGCTCCACAAACCTAAGCCAACCAGTGAACCCTTTGCAATCTTTCTTTGTCCCAACCGCATTTTGAATTTCAAACACTTTGAACTCTTTTCTGGTATGGTCTATAATAGCGATCTAGACTTATGTACTCTGACTTTGATTTATCTATGCAAGTGGACTGTTATGGGCTAACGCTCTTTTGTAGAGACGACTGAGATGATCTTTTTTCACATGAGTTGAGAGTGATCTTTTTGAATGATGCCAAACGGGAGAAAAGAGGTAATGGTCTAGATGATGCTTAACATGCTTGTCTTTTATTTTTCAATCCGTTTGCATGAGTGTTTTGTGAAATTTGACTTAACCTTGATGCTTTCAAAGTCTCCTGTGTATTCATGTTTTACTAATTAATCTTTTGTAGCAATCAGGACTGGTACCAAGGAAAAGAGAGGATAGGTCTAGTATTTGTCAACAGCTAGGGAACAAAGTCATGATACAACATATTAGTATGATTTTTGAGTTCTGATTTCTCTGCATTTCATTGATGGTTCTTAGGCTTAGTTAGTCATATCTTTTAGATCATCAACAGTTTGTTATCATCACAACTGAAGAAGTTATTAGACTTTCATGTGTATTTGTTTGTCCTTAGTTTTGATGATAAAAAACTTCATTTCCAACAAGCTGCCTTGATGAGTTTTGTTAAAGTATTGCAGGTTGATGAACGGATACACTTGCACATAGAACATTTCACTGGGAAGGTTCAATCTTAGTCGGCGAGTTGATGTACGGCATAGGTGAATCAAGTCCCAAGAGAAGTGTTTAAACAGTTCAAGCATATGGAAGCATTTGGAGCAACAATGAGTGTTGATATAATTCAAATGTGTAATCAAGATGTAAAGGTATGGTAATCTAGTAATTCTTAAGGTGGTTCAGGAGCATCGAAATCAAAAAGGGTTTTGAAATGTTTTGAGTGTTCTGTAATGCGACCAATTCCATGAACACTGTGAGTTTCTAGAAGTTGTTTTGACTAAGTCAAGTGTGGTTTCAAACTGAAGTTCTCTTTTGAGTCATTTCAAATGAGTTCATTGATTTAAAATAATTTCTTATCAAGTTTTGATTCAAAAGTCGTCGTTTTCACTAATATGGAAAGTAGACTTTATTTGTTTCTATTTTTGTGGAGGTTATGCACCAAATTAATTATCACTTAATCATGAGCATAAATATACTCATAGTTTTCTAGGCGAATTCCTTTGTTTGGTATGTTATATGTTGTGTTTCTTTGTGTTTTAGTTTAATTTTGTATCTTGAATATTGGTACTGCTCTTTGTATGGTTTTTGTATAGATATGGCCGTATGAAGAGAGGTTTAGTGTTCCATGGAATGAAGTAATGCGATTAGAAGTGATTCTAGAGATTTATGAAGTTTGGATCAAATCAATGAAGTTCATGATGATATTTTGACATATGAAGATGTTCTTAATGCATATGAAGATGTTCGTGATTGTTTCGAATCGTTTTTTGATGACTTTATCAAGTGTCACGATCGTTCCAAGCTTGATCATGATCGTGAGGATGGAGAAAAATCGACCAGAGCAGTTTCAACACTGGTCACGATCGGGACGGTCCCTGTCACAAACATGACAGCCCCTAGTTTTACTCCTGAGACGAAGCAGCCCGATGGTCACGATCGTGACGGTCCTTGTCACGATTGTGACAACATTATAATAGAAAGATTTTGCCAGATCACTACAAAAAAAAGGCGATTTTACGATGGCAAAAAATTACGATGGATTCTTTCCGTCGCAAAACGTTGTATACTGCGACGGATACGTCTCAAAAAAAATATGAGAAAAAAAATAAAAATAAAAATTACGATGGAAAGTCAATATCCGTCACAAACATAAAACAAAACTACGACGGATTTCGTCGCACACATGCATAGCCAAAAATTATGAAAAAATATTAACCGCGAATTAAGTCTATGCGACGGATTCCGTCGCAAAATCACACTTTATGCAAACTTTTTTCCCCAAATTTTTCCTAAGTGTTGTGAAGAAACCATACCTGCGGCGGGTCCATCGCAACAACACGATGTTTTGCGACGGATCCGTCGTAATACACTTAGAAAAATTTTATTATACGATGTTATGTTTAAGGTTGTTCGGGAAAAATACGTCGAAGTGTGTGATAAAATATAAATTTCATTAATATTTCATTAATAAAATTTCATATTATATATTATGAATTAACTTATCGTACCTAAA
>JAOVYX010021623.1:0-15561 GCA_035668315.1 Drosera spatulata
CCAAAGACATCTGTTTTCTCTGAAGACTGGCCTGTTGACAGATATTCAGGTGCTATATGCCCCACAGTGCCCCTGACGGCTGTCGTGACATGGGAATCACAGTGATCTAATAGCTTTGCCAATCCAAAATCTCCAACCACAGCCTCACAGTAATCGTCCAGAAGAATGTTTGCAGCCTTGACATCCCTGTGGATGATCTTGGGGTCACATTGCTCGTGCAGGTATAATAGTCCCCTTGCGGCTCCCAATGCAATCCTTTTCCTGGTGGCCCAGTCTAGAGCCGGCTTGGCTGCGCAAGGAGTTCTTAACAAATAAGCAGATAGGCAGGAAATTCAAGATTTCCAACTATATCATTGAAATCAAGCAATGTCATGCAAGCGACGCATAACAAAAATATAGCTAGCTACCTCAATTTGCAGAGAATGTATACCTTTGAGACGAGAAGCAACACTGCCATTGGACATGTAAGGGTAGACCAACAGCCTCTCATTAGTTGCCATGCAGAATCCATAGAGACGAAGCAGATTCCGGTGCACTGCAAGGCTGATCATCTCAACCTCTGTCTGAAACTGGATTTCTCCTCCAACAGCATTTCCATCTTTGAGTCTCTTCACAGCCACAATTGTTCCATCCTGGAGATGCCCTTTATACACTATCCCAAATCCACCCTTTCCAAGTATATTCTTGTTGCTGAAGTTCTGGGTAGCTATCTGAAGCTCTCGGAGTGAAAACTTTTTCAAGTTTCCCAAGCACACTTGTTCGTGATGTTGATCTGAAATCAAGAATTACGACGACAAATGAGTTGGTGGTTACCAAACATACCAACATGCCCTGATGCCCCTTTGGTCACATGCTTTTAGTTACACTAACCATTCACATCGGAAAATGTCTGCTGTTTGTTCCTTTGACGCCACCATATAATGAATCCAAACCCGAAAAGCAGAAGGCAAATGCTGGCTAGACTTGAACTGAGGGCTAAGGCAGCTTTGTGAACTTTGGGCTTTCCGGAAGTTTGAGTACCTTCAGTGACATAAAATTGTAGGCGAAAATCATCCCAAAGAATTATACATTCCTTTATAGGCAAGCAGAACGCGTAAACAGATTTAAACTCAAATTCACACTTAACCAGTATGTTTAAAAACGCATACTTACATGTCAACTTATGAGTAATGAGGCAAGATCAGAACACCATACCAAATAACCCAGACTAGTACCACTAATCTGCGTTCAAGCTAATCCTGAGTTCTTAGTATAGGAATAGCTTACTCTGTGGATTAGTCAAGTTGAAAGAGAGGGGCAAAGGCGCAGTTCCATAGCAATCCTTCTCCGTCCCCGTGGCACATATTTGAGGATTTCCTACAATGCTGGTTTAAAGACGTAAAAAGATAAAGTGATAAGTTATGCAGAATATCAAGAGAACGCTTCTTTGTCTTGGAAAGAGAGCAAGGGAAAGAACAAAGTACATTGTAAAAGCAATCTGGTCTTACTTGAATGTTTTTGCTTGGAAGCTAGGCACCGGACCACTCAAATTATTGTAAGATAGGTCCCTGAACACATTATTATGTGTTAAAAACCTTGTGCTAAGATCCCGAATCAAGATTGAACAGATTACACAATATATGGTTTAATAAATCATGAAGAGTCCTTACATGAACGCGAGCTGGGTCATGTTGGCCAAGGCGAAAGGAATTGCACCAGTGATACTGTTGTTGTTTAGTCTCCTGGTACCAAAGACGCAACATGAGTTAGATCAGAGCATAACTCATGTTAGGGAAAGAATATCAGAATTCGAGCTAATCATGCTTGCTTACATGTATTGGAGATTTCTTAAATGGGAAATAGAAGAAGGGATTGGTCCAGTAAACATGTTATTTGAAAGATCAAGTGTTTGAAGCTTGGACAGCTTCCCGATTTCAGCAGGAATTGATCCTGATATGTTGTTGTTCTGAAGCAGCCTGCCAAATTTCATGACAAAGATAACAAATAATTAGAGCATGATATGTTGTTGCTTACTATCGAACCAATCCTTCACCACAGAATATTCAACAACCAATATGTAAATGGTAGATTGAGCATCTAACACCCACCTCATGGTCTTAAAAGTGAGCAAAGAACTATATACTTGGCTCGCTTCTAGATTTAGACAGTTCATAAAATATGAGATGAATTATCTTGATTTGCATTAAGTAATTTTTCTATAAGCATATGAGTCCAGCCGTTGAATTCTTGCATATCATGATTGGTGGCTAGCATACGAGTCATTTAATGAAGAGTACTTACACAATCTGAAGATTGGTCAGATTCCCAATACTTGGTGATAGGCTGCCTGATAAGTTCTGGCTAGGAGTTCCTCTGCTCAAAACATATGACAATATCAGAATAACCACTTCATTCAACTCACTCGCACCACATTAACTATTCACATCATTATTGAATGCCCTAGATTTCACAGCATTCAATTGCTAGGGCCATATCAACATTGCATTTATTTGACCAGAAACTGAGGAAAAAGCCACAGAGGTGACAAAATGGAGACTTCAACTCACAGGCCAATGACAAGATCCTCTGTTGAGCACGTCACCATTGCCCAGCTACATGGATCAACAGCATTACTGTCCCAATTATCAAGCACTCCATGTGGGTCCTCCAAAATTGCTTTGATATCCATCAAAGCTTGCACTACACCACCAAAAAACAATCACAAGCTCAAACCAAACCCTAAGATCTCCATAAACCATCTCCAAAGTCAAGTAAAGAAATTTCAAGTTTTTACCTTCATAGTTGACACCCTTTGGTGAGAGCAACCCACGAGAGAATCCACACAAACAAAGGAAAACAACAAGTGCAAGAAACACAATGGTTCTTTTTGCTATTCCCATTGAGGCAATTCATCAAACACTTGATGCCCAGATGTCAAAACCAGGTTTTGATAGAGAAAAACTTGATTTTGAGCAAATGGGTATGATCAAAAGTGGAAAATACGAAACGGGTAGTTCATATTTGGTGGGATATTTGGGATTGGAAGATGGGTTCTGATGATACGGTGAAGGCTGTGGTGCCTTTGCCAGCCATGGCATACATATCATGAGTGGAATCACTGGCATGTTTTGGCCCAGGATAGAAAAAGAGGCTTTGGTTTGGGAAAAAAGAGAGAAAAGAGAAGGCAAAACAAGACAGCAGCATGCCTGTCACTTGTTTTGGCTAAAAGGAAAAGCAAAGAATAATGTAGATAAAGGTAAACAATGTGACTGCTAATTGCATGATTAGAGTGTCAAGGAGTCGATGCTTAATGTGAAGGAAGGTTCGTGTTGACATTGATGATGGGTATAGAAAAAATTACTCTTAATAATCATGTATCGCTAAACGATCCATCAATCAAGAAACTAACATAAAGGTCAATCAAATTACTTACAATTCTAATTCAGTGTTTGGACGAGATTGTCCTTTCAATAAGTTAGCTTCTGCAAAGCAGTAAGCATTAAACTTGATTTGAATCTTTGTTTTTTTCAAATTTTGTACGGTGTTCAAGTTAGCATGTGATTCCAAACAAGATGCCCTGTGGAATCCAACATTCCCTGAGTTCCGCCATTCAATAAAGTGCCAACATGACTCTCTTTCCTAAATTCAATATTGAAGGAATATTTTTGAAGGTGAGAATCCCAGCGTGAGAGATTATGCGTTGCATAGAGATTCGTGTAATCGTGTGATTTTTGTAAGATGCTTGTTGGATGAATGAACATTGTGATGGATGCTGCTTGCATCGAACATAATCATATTGTTCAGCAATAATTTTGGCAAATCTTGTGCCCACATTGACATACTGTCTTCTTTTTTCCCTCGTCTTATATCATCTTCAAATCGTCCACAGTAGCATTTCATCTGAAGACTATTCCTCGGTTTTATGTTATAATTAATATTTTTTATTTAAATAGTTTTAAAATATAATCAATATATTATATTTGATAATCTTTTCATATAAAAAATATCAAAATAAAATATCATCCGTTACAATACATCTATCATCTTCGTACTCTTTCTTTTTCATTTTCTTTTTAGAATCCCTTTTATATCCCAATATCACTAAAAAAATATTTTTCCCTCATTAAATTTCATAAAAATTCAACATATATATAAATCTGTATATCGAATCATACCGTTCCTTAAATTTTGAGAGGAAGATAATAAAACTGCAGAGTTATAGTTTCGGTCTATATTTTTGGAACAAAAATTCTATGTGTCATCATGGAAAACACGTTACCAACTGTGAGAATTCTATGTGTCAGAAGCCAATATCGCTGTGAGTGTGATTATCACATCCGATGAACAAACTGGATGTATGGCATTCTCAACTTCTCCTTCTGGGTGGTCACACAAAATGCCCTGTTCCTTGTTTTCTCACACAATAATGTCAATTTTGAGAGGGACTACACATTTCCCTGCCCACACCATTTTGCCACTATAGTGCTGAGGGACGAAACTCGACAGTCTCCCTTCTTCTCGTATCTTCATAATTCAAGAACTCACGTGATTAATCGGTAACTATTATATCACGTCATTGATTAACACAGTTAATAGACGATTGTTCAATAATTCATCCAAGTCCTCCTTTCAAATGCTTACCAACTACGTATCCAAACGATACCGAGCTGCAAAGTTGGTAAATAATCTCGCGATCCTGCAATCCCGGACTTGTAAAAGTCACATTATCGTCCATACATATATAACCAGTCACTGAAACAAACCAGAGAAGGTTAGTACCACACATGTGGTTGGAACTTTGGCCTTTGCATTTGTCCCGTGGAACAAAGAGGAAGGAAAATTACACGAAAAAACATCCAAAGTTCTATCAGAAATCGATGGAATTTCCCCAACCCTTCTCACCAAATATCCTCTTCCAGTATTTTCCCAGCCACATACTACCAGCTTTGACTTGACTATTCGATCATGTCTTGAAGTGCCTGTTGCTTTGCTTACGTATATACTGCTAAAGAAGAAACTCTGAAATGGCAATGGGTATCACATGTGACTCGTTGCCTACTAGCCGAGATGTAACTTTGTCATCAGTTCCATGTATTCTGCTTGAATGATCGGAACTGATGACATGCATTCCGATGCCTCATTTGGAATCGGATTCCATACATGTTTTTTCAGCACGCTGCATGCGGAAGACGAGCTAAAATGGAGACAAAAATGTTCGCGAACAGGTTTCATCGGGCATCAAACAGTTACCGACAGTTTATCGGAACCGCGCCATGGAGCTCTCAATGCACCTCGGCTTGTGCCATCGGCTAAGATTGAGCTGAACTCATGTTTCTGCTGTTCATACTTCGTTACATCTTGATTGACAATTTGACTCAAAGCTAACAGGTAATTATCATCGCGCAAAGCAACACAACATGAGATGAACAAAAACCAGCACGTTAATGCAATGTCATTTCATTACATAAGAAGATAAGTGAAAGTCGTTGCTCGCTGTGCTAAACGGCCAAAGACCACACAAACAGAATTATTGAGACTCAAGCAGGAAACGTTCCTGCAGACTCGAAAACATCTTAGGACAATACTAAAGCAATAATCTACAGGTTACAAAACCTGTTATGTTTCAAGAGACTTGTACTAATTGCCTTTCTTCTACCTCTGTCATCCAGCAACACATCAGAGTCGATCTAGGCGGAACCATATCCATCATCAGCCTTGCAGAATTTCTGATAAATTATGGAACCGCCCTCACCAAGCTCTTCAATGCTCCCCTCTTTGCGACGATAACCATTCACATCTATCAGGCAGTCGGGCTCCAGGACTTTGGCGGCTACATGAGCGTGGACGGCGATGCTGAACTGGCTCGGCTCGAAGCATGCAAGGACTCTCTCCACCATCCCATCCAAGTAAACTTCTTTCAGATCATAGCCCACGGCTTCAAAGCTTGCGTAGCTGAAGCCATCTTCTGGAGTTACATGGATTGTAGAGGCTGCAGCACCCTCAACGGCGTTCATGGAGTAACCACATGGATCAAAGTCGAAATCACAGATCTGAGAGTTAGGGAGGATCATCCTAATGCCGGAAGAGTTGGTCATTGCAGCTGCAGAAGCCGATTGGGATTTGAAGAACACAGCAGCTTTCTGCCTATTCAGACCAGTCATGCACATTTCGACCGTGTATGCAGGATCCTTGCAGACAGCAGCTTCAGCAGAAGCGACATACACATGCCAGTTCTCGTGTTTCTCCAGACCGCCCATCACAAAGGCCTTGCTTCCACCACCAAGCTTGCCAAAGTAATCATCGAGGACAACAACTTCTTCAGAGAAGCACCTGTGAGGATACGGCTGGGCACCAGGGAAAATGAAACTCCCACGAGTGTACTTCACGTACTTAACGTCAAGGGAGAGAGATGCAGCCAACTTCAGGATCGGTGGGATGGCCATCAGCAGCTTTGTTGTCCCACAAGTTTTGATGATGAGCTTGTAAGCGTACACAAAGAGGCTGGATTCCGATAGCACATAGGAATCGACACCCTCATTGGAGAGGGAATCAACAATGGTGCACTCAGCAGGGCCAAGTATTTCATCGAGCTGCGCCCTGGATAGAGCTCGGAGGCCCTTCCCTTCGGAATCACTAATGATCATTGGCTCAAAAAATGATATCTCAAGCCGCTTTTCATACCCTTCAAACCCAATGGCAGAGACCTCAATTCCAACGTCAGGAACCTTCATGGCTGTATCGTCTAGCAGAGTCGTAACTACCAATTCGCAAAGAGGGAGAGGAGCAGGGAGGAAGAGAGTAGGAGAGCGTGCAAAATGTATTGGAATCGAAACTACGGAATCAAAATTTGGAGCGAACTAAACTACGAGACCACGAAAGGTGGCCTAGATGAGCAGATTAGGCGATCTCAGGATGGCTTGCGAGCGCACTGCAACAACAAATGCCATAAGAAAGCAAGATTAGTAACATAGGAGAAACAGCAAAGCACAAAACCATAGCAGGGTTTTCGTGGATAGAGGAGCTTACGTTGGAGTATGCAGCAGATCGGAACTTCCTGATTCCACCGTTGGGTCGAACGTCTTCAATGCTGTAGCCGAGGGGAGCTTCGTAGAATAAGGATTTACTACTGCTAGACTTCTTCTTACCACCTTTTGATTCCATCAGAACATTCAATCTACCTGTGAACCAAAACATCATTAGAACAAGTTTTTTTAATGAAAGATAGTCAAAACAAGTCTTCTTAATCAAAGATAGTCGAAGATTATCTTGAAGAACTACGAAGAAACAATTGCATCCATTATTTACCACGCAACGCAAGCAAATGTCTTCATCAAGAAAAAAGGTATCGAATAGCTTATGAATGAGGGTATCGATTCCCTCATGAACGAAGGTATAGATTCTCTCATGAAGGCATCAACACCCAACATATCCGTTTGCTCAGAGAAGGTATTGATGGCGGGATTACCTCAAAAGAACCGAGCCAATTCCCCCAAAATACACCCATTGAAGACATAATCCAAATTGACTCTTCCTCAATTTCCCGACAAATCCGAGACATAATCCCCAAATTCAACAGCCACGTACACAAACAACGAATCACACAGATTGGAACGAACAAACCCGATACGAATCTAGAAAAAACCCTAATTGCAACAACTCCAACATCAACATGCAGATTAGGAGGCAAACCATCACGAGACGAAACCAGCACGCTCAGAACAAAACATCGAGACATAGAAATCGAATAACTTACTATATGATCAAATGAATTGTGAAACGAGCCGAATCGATGTTCACCGAGATGCGATTGCTTGCTCGAAATCGAAGCCAAATTCGAAAACCCTAGAAAGACGTATCAGAAACGATCACGGGATCGAAAGAAGATGAGTTTGTTTTGTGTTTGCGTTTTGGTGAGATTTTGATGCAGCGGTGGGGTTCAATTTATAGGGGGACGATGACCTAGGATGCAGTTAGAGAGTTACGGTTGTGCCCTTGGGAGAACTCGTGGTTCCTATGAGCCTGAGTTGGTGGAGGCGAAATTACCGTTTTGGGCACCGGGGAATCTTCGTGCGTTTTTCCTTTTTGGGCTTTTATTGAACTGGTGGTTGCTGTGTCCTCCAAGAAACGACTCTATAGATCGAATTGTAGGGAAATTGAAGAGCATTTATTTAGCATATTCTCTTCGTTTTATAATATGTATTATATTTGTTTATTTTGATTACTTTAAAAAATATATAATATATCATATTTAATAATTTTTTTATTTTAAAAAATACGAAATAACTACCATCTATTACTGTACATCTATCTCTTCTTAATTGTTACAGTAAACCTCATCACCATTAAAAAAATAGTTTTTCTTCATTAAATTTCATAAAAATTCAACACATATAAATTTTCGTGTCTGATAACTAATGCCTATATTATAGAACGGAGAGAGTATGTCGGATGTAAATGGTGTGATGGACTTAATGACCTTATGTATTGGGACATTCACATAAGGTATCAAATTTTTTAATTATTTTTTTACTAGTCATTACACTTCATTACACCCTATTTATATCATACTATATCTGTATAAAAAAATAAATCAATTGATCATATCTCATTATCTTATTTACTCTTTTCTTCTCAAAATTTTTACAACGACACACATTTCGATGTGTGATTTCGTACGATCAAACATCATCTTTTATAAAATCGTTGTGAGATATTAATGATAAATTAAGTTATGAATTTAATCTCACATCAATTTAAGATTTTTTTGACATCGTTAAGAATAAGAACGTAACACTAAAAAGTGTGTGTCGTTGCAACAATATTGGGACGGAGAGAGTATCAATTAGTCATCTAACTATTAAGAAAAGATAACAAATCAATCCTAAAATCAAATCAAATAAGATCAAATGATAATTATTAAGTTAGTGATAACTTTTTGATAATTAAATTTAATAAATAAGACTTATTGCTAATTTTCACATAAAAATACTATATGTTATAATAATATTTTACATTTAAAGAGTTACCCAACATTATTTCTTATTTTATAATTTCTATATATAATCCAATATATTTTTTTAACATCATATAATCACTTTTCTCTTCTCAATATTTTTTTTATTCATGGATTTTCTATATTATTGTATTTATGTGAATTCTCCTAATATTGATATATGATTCTTGTTTTAGTAGGTTGATGTTGTGCAGCGTATCCATTTTGATTGTCAATCACATCGTCATGATGTGAGAATAAACTCGTTCAAGTGTTGTCGATTACTTCTCTAAAATTGAAGATATAGATGTGATAGTTTCTAAATCTACATCATTATAGTAGCAAAAACTTATTGTGTGATAAAACTATAGAGTAACTTCCTCGGTTTGATTATGAATTTACTAGGTTATGATGATTCATACGTAGAGTTCCATTTTCCTTTTTATCCGAAGATGGAAAAAAGGTAATCGACTAGTGTAATTCGAGCACCCCAGGTGGGCATTTTGGTCCGTTAAAAAACCAGACATCCTCGACCACGGACCTCGAAATTTCGACTCCACGGCTCACAGTGACTCGTACCACACAGTTATTGCTCTCTTTACTTTTATTTTCCGAAATGCGTTAAAGAAGACTAGAAAATGCAGAAAAAGATTCGTGGTGGGCCCACAGAGTCGTGTTTGCTTGGCAGACATGCGGACACGCAAGACCACGAGGCCCATGTTTGTTGTGGGCCCACCTACCCTGGATGGTTGAAACCCGAGAATTTTGTAGCGTGAAAACAAGCAAGGAGAGAAAAAGGAAAGATGCTCAGGGGACCTCTTCGCTATCCGACAATTCCATATGAGCTGGTTGTTGCCATGTTTAGAAAAGTATTATATATTCCTGTGGCGTAAACTTCATCATGCGATTCATGCTCGAAAGACCTTGCTGTGCTATCTGTGTTGTTGAATATTGTATATGGTAGATCTTATACCACACATTTTGATAGTATCGATTTTCAACATGATATCAGAATAGATAACGAGATAAAGATCATGAATTCAATCTTGAAGAGTTTGACTATCCTGATCATCTTCGAGAAATACGATTGAACTAACAAAACAACGGCAAGATTGGAGTATGATTGTGTCAAACCCTTCATATGTCCCCATCGACAGGAGTATAATCATTCAGAGCTCAGCGTTACTGACCCAATATCTTGTACTCATCACAAATCAGTGAAATCACACATGTTTTCCGCTCATCCAACGGCATCATATGATCACTGTTAGGTCATGCCCTTTGCCGGCATTATCATCCGTTTATAAGTCTTGGCTGGCCGGGCGGGCCTTCTCATCTCATCACCAAGTGCGCATTTTGCTCTTCACTTGTGCATCGGTTTGAGTTGGAGCGTTGTGGTGTCAACATAAAGGTCATAAACAGAAGCTTGATATAGCTGCCCGACCCACAACATTAAACTTTGACTTTCACAACTCAACTATGCCAAAGACATTGAAGAGCTCTAGCAGGTAATAAAACGGACTTCATTCGGAAACAAGTTTTCTGTTGATAGCCGTAACGAGGATTCAACAGATATATAGCTCACTGACGGGAAAAACTTTTCCTACAGTGCCTTGTCTATCCACCCTGGTAAGTTCAATGATGATTTCATTTCAAGTCTCGCCAAGAACATCGCGTATAGAACGTGCAACAGAAGCACAAAACATCCGCAATTGAACAAAACCTACGAAATTGCAAAAACAGTTAGGGGAAAAATACAGCACAGATGAGAAGCATAGCTCTACTACTTTGATATATCTTAGAGGACAGCAGATAGAAAAGATTTACCAGTGTCCCAAAAAGAACATATATTGCGGACATTGATGGCACTGAGTTAAACCCAAGCGTGTTGAATATTACGGTGACAGCAGCGTGTACATTGATTGTGATCTGCAGGTTTAAGAAAATACTTCTTAACAGATGTTCACTGCAAGCACGAAGTAGAAACAAGTTGAACTGAAAGATGTGATCCTCACCAGAGCAAGTATGTTTTCACTTATCAAGAATGAGGACAAAAGAACATATCCAACAGCTCCTGTAGCCCTGACCTGAAATTTTCCGAAATAAGCATAGTCAGTAACTAGCAACAGCTGTTAGCCTGCTACTATTTGTATAGTAAAGCATCAAAAGAATTCCTCGAAATCAAAAAAGAAAGAAACCTACCAATGTGCAAAAGAAGAGTGAAAGACCCCAACTCATCCGTAACCTGAATAGAAGCAAAGAAGAGCCAGGATTTGGAGACCAGTATAGCACTGTTTATTAAAATTAAACAAAGCATCTGGCAAAGAATAAGGAAAAACACCTCAGAAGAATAGAAGCAGTACTATCATAACTACTAACCCTGGGAAAGAGACACTGAAGGAGCAGAAACAATGATTACACAAAAAGAGACGTAAGAGAATCTTTCTTGCTTTTGATCGTGTGGAATGAAGCATCATTCTCGACAAGTTTCGAAGAAATGAATAAAAATGTGCTGTTCCGGTGATAGAGTGAGAATTTACACACATGCATAGTAGGAGAGGCTTTCATGATGTAGCTTTTATTGCAGACGAGAACGTGAACGAAGCATACAGATCTAGATTGAAAGGATTCTATCAATTTGGAGTACGAATGGAGACTATTAACTGAGGTAAAATCAGTTGAAAAGACACGAAGCTTATACCTCCACATAGAACCCATGGTCAGCCCAACCAATCCATGCATAAGCTGCAAATAATCACCAAAGACCAATGCTCGATCAAGAGAACAAAAATAATACAAAGAATCCATCACAAATGCGAATAAAGTTCCTTAATAAGTACGTTCAGCTCCATCAAGTGTAATCATAAGCCATGTATAGGTGTATTATGAACAAAAAGATAGATGCATAACAAGGAAGTGACTTAAGAATACAGTGAGAGTCTAATTGAGAAATGTGGAAATCAAGCATCAAAGCGGAACAAGACAGATTCTATAGTGAAAAGGGGGGGAATACAGAATCATAACCAAAGGATCGTAGGGTGCAATACCAAATGGGTTAAGGCCTTCACTGGGCCAGATAACACAAACAACAGGACAGTCGTTGCCACCTGCAAATACGTATCCATGACCCTATATCATTCTCTACATTAACCAATTTGATATACTATGAATTACAAGATCAATACCATACCATCGTCTTTCTCCCAGCAGTAACACCCCATCTCATGGAAGATAATACTATCGGCAACGAGAAGAAACAGCCAAAATAATTCTACACAGAACCAAACTCATGTTAATCCAACTAACAAACTAGCCAGCACATTCTATCATCCATGTATTCATTGTTTAGTTAATCCATACAAAGTGTGATTATGGGTTCCGATGCTATACCAACATAACTTTCATTCCAACAAAACGACATCACAGTGTCTGTTCTACCGCATCCCTGACACCACCTCTGCCTATAACACCCACATCGATACCATTATTCAACCAATCACAATGCCAAATCCACTTCCATCGCACATAAACCACTTGTTAAGATATGCATTGCTAAGCCTTCTACCAACAGTTCAGACTTCGGGTAGAACTGTTTCCTCGACACCACTTGTCACATACCAATTCGGTTCAACACAAGCATTCAACACACATCTAATTCACAGCCAACATCGGATTCGAACATGATCACTACCTCGATAGCAAGCGAGCTGCTGAGCAAGAACGCCAGCCCACCAACAGCCGCAAACATGGCGCACTCCACCAATCTCAGCGTCCTCTGATACACAACCCCATCCAATCCCAAATCCTCATCCCCATTCTCGTCCTCTCGTTCAGGCAAAGGGGAACCGAAATCGGAGACGGAGAATGCGGCGAGGCGGCGGCTAGGGTTTGGGAATCGGGAGATTAAGAGGGGAATTGAGGCGGCATTGAGAGAGGGGAAGAGGAAGCGAGGGGGTGGGAGAGAGAGGGGGCGCGGTGGTGGTGATGGGAGAGGGGTGTGGGAGGGGTGAGAGTGGTGGGGTTTGAAGAGATTTTGCATTGGGGGCGGAGATGTGATCCCGGTGACGGAAGAAGCGAGTGAAGCGACGCATTTTATTTGATCGTAAGATAATGTTGATCGCTTGGTCAAAGTTTGTCCGGCAAACTTTCAAATTAAAGTACCATCTCTGTCTTATTTTGATTATGATATTTGATTCAATATAATAATTATATTTATATTAAATTTATTAAAAATGATTAAATTATCATTATGAATACGAAAGAAAAAACAATAATAGATATAAAATATAAATAATTTAATAATATTATAATATCAAAAAATATAATTTATGTGAAACGGATGAAGTATTTGTATTCGTTTTATTCTATATAAATGTTACACATCGAATGGATTTTATTGAGACAATCTATGACCTATATCGTGAAACAATCTAATATTATTTTAGGCAAATTATGTCATTGATACGAGGTTGCAAATGATATTACGTTGGTAGTAATAAGAATGAAACTTATCGAAAATGTATGTTGAATAATGATTTTTTTTAAGTGTTATATTTTTAATAGGACGATCAAAATATTAATTATGAATATATTTGATGAATTTGACGAAGATGTGTCTTTCCACGTTTAAATTTACGTTTGTCTAATAAAAATCCACGAAAAAGATAAAAAAAAATATAAGTATACATCTTGAGATAAAATCGAAATCAAGTAATAAATCATTTTTTATCATCATTAAATCAGATATTCAAATCAATGATATAATTTAGAGTGATATTTTTTCCAATTTTCCATATTTTACTGTCATAAACTTCGTTGTCATCGGTCCTCATCCCCTCCATTTAGGACAACAAACAAACAACACATTCCCCAACCCACCACATAATCCATCGCTTATATAATCTCAATCATTCCAGGCGCGAAACCCAAATTCTCCCCCAAATTTCGCACTCGCTTGAAAACAGCACTGCTAGGGTTTCACGGCGGCGGTGGCGATGGATCAAGATCAACAATGGCTGATCAATTGCCTGAACGCGACTCTCCACACCGACCAGCAGATCCGGTCCTTCGCTGAAACTTCTCTCCATCAAGCGTCTCTTCAGCCTGGTCGGTTTCATGATTTCTCAGTCTCTCGGGCTGGTTTTGTGGTCTGATTGATCTGATTGTATTGGACTGTTGATTTATGGTTTCTGTGGAGTTGGTGAGGGGGAATTGATGTTTGATGTTGTGGCGTTGGTGTGATTGGTGGAATGTAGGTGGATTTGAGGGGGTGAAATGCTCGTGTATCGGTACGAGCTTGCTCATTTGATAGCCTTCGAGGCTGAATTGGAGTTTAGGTGAAGAAATGAGTCATGGAATGTAGTTGATTTTTAGGTGAAGAAATGAGTCATGGAGTTTAGGTTTTGGTTTTCGATTCCTAGTTGAGATCTGTTTGGATTTTGATTGCGGAGGGGGTTCGAGTGGTGGTTCATGGTTGTGTTCGTGATGGAGATTCGTTTTTCTGATTACTGAGGAGGATCGGATTGCAGTTTCGTTGTATGGTTTAGTAGTGTCTGCCAGGTTCTGTTTGGTTGCTGATGATAGATTTGTACGAAATGATGGAAGCAATTAGCAATCAACTCCTCCTTTATGTAAAGAATTTTGTCATTCTTGTGAGCTTGAGGTTGTGAGCAATAGTTTAGGGTGGTGGAAATTAACTTGTTCAACACTAAAATTTGACTGATATAGTTAATGTATTCTAGAGTATAAAAATTGTCTTAGGCTTTCAGCTTCATGGTAGTCTGTGTTATCATGCTGCATGATACGGAGTATATGATTATTCAACTGATTGTTATGGCGTAATCTGACCGAGACAGCAACAATGCCAATTGTGTTATATTCAGGTTTTGGAATTGCGTTATCCAGGGTTGCGGGGAACAGGGAACTTCCTGCTGGATTACGCCAAATATCCTTTCATGACAAATCGTCTAGTTGTTTGCATTTTTACAACCATCCTGTTCTCAGTAAAATGTATTCTCTAAAGAGCATAAATAACATGTAAAAAGAATCTCAGTTGAGTTGAATCAAGGTTTTTACTCACACAAAAAAGAGCAGAGTCCAATTCAAATTATATTTAGGTTTTAGTGAAAGCTAGAGCTTCATTTCTTCCCTCTCACCTATTACTATTTTCTTGATTTTTTCAATTGGAAGCTTTAACATGATTCACCTCAGCGCTGTCTTATTAAGGCAGTACATTAAAAAACACTGGAACGAGGATGATGAGAGCTTCGAGCAACCTGCTGTTGCCGCTGAGGAGAAGGTCCCTCTCCCTGCCTCCCTCTCTTTTTCCCTCCTGCTTCCTTCTGTCCAATAACAATTTTTTTTTTTTTTGTTTGTGTGATTGGTTTTCATATGTAGTCGAGATCAAGTTTATGGTCTTTTGAGGCGAAGTTCATGGTGTGGCTAACCTTTGACATTCGTACTTGTGTTATTTATCATTCTCCTTTGACGTTTTAAGAATAGCTGAATAATTGCACGTTATTTGCTAGATTTCTTATGTAATTGAGCTTGTTAACAGGAAGTCATTCGTGGACTACTTCTTCTGTCTTTGG